>JAREIS010000026.1:3585000-3667500 GCA_030060385.1 Muscicapa striata striata | reverse complement strand
GCCCTGATGACCACTTCAGCCAAGCACATATGGACGGGAACAGCTAATAGAAGGGAGCTGGCCAAGGCCATTTTTTTTTCCAACCAGATTGTTTTTCTCATTATGTTTTTATTTCTACCTAAACTGTTAATTAGGCACTTAGAAGATTTTTTATTGAGGGGTAAGTGTAACAAGCTGGTGTGTTTCCCAGCCTCCCTCCCGTGGGCACTGGTGGCTGCTGGCCCTGCCCAGGGTGCCCAGGGTGTCCCTGCACAGAGGGAGGGACGTGCCACCCTGCCTGGGAGCCTGGCACTGCTGTGGTGGCACTTGGGGCCGGGTGCCACCAGCAGCACCCAGCAGAGCGGGGCACAGACACCCCTCACCCACCCAGGCAGGAGCTGCAGCCCCTGCTGCCCTCCCCAAACCTCATCACCCCTCGCTGGGCAGGACCACTGCCCAGAGCTTGGCATCCCAGCATTTGAAAAAAAAAACCCAGGTTTTTCTTCCTGAGCACAGGGAGAGGGATAATAACTGCCTTGCAGAGAGGAGCTTGATGGGGTTCTGGCTGAGCCCTGGTGTTAACGTGGTCACCACTGCTGTGCCCCAGGCTCTGTGGGACACGGTGTCACTGCCTTCCCAGGCACTGCACAGGTTCCCTTGTAATTCCAGCTGCCCTTGTAATTCCCCTCCAGACAGTGAGCCTCTCTTGGCATGAGGAGCTGCTGCTCTCCCCAGAACACCACTCGATTTCCTCCAGAATTGGGTTTGAGCATCACAGGGAGCACAGCACGGGGGCTGTGCCAGCCTGCACAGGCTGCTGCAGCTCTGCTGGCTGGGAGGGAGGTGCTGTGTTTTAACAGCATTTGCTAATGCCAGGTGGAATCAGCTCCCCAAAGGGAGTGATTTGTGGATTTGAGACGAGTGCATCAACTGGTCTTCGTGTGCAGTTGTTCTCCAGTGCCCTGCCTGGTCCTCATCTGTGGAGAAACATGGGAAAAGCCAAGGAAGGACACAGAGATGAAGATCACGATTCCAGAGTTCTCTGACTGAGGTGGTTTGGGTGGAGACAGGTTCCAGCACATGGTGGGAAACAGGAGACTCAAGGCTGTGACTCGGAGAGGTGCAGGGGCTGGGGGCTGCCCCAGGTGGGGGTGCAGCTCCTGGGCTGGGTGCAGGGGCTGGAGCCCTGGCTCCAGCAGGGGTTCAGTGTGAGTGAAACCTCACTGAGGGTCATGCCTGCACTGGGCACATGAAAGCCTCACTTTAAGGGCTTTCTCCTTTGGTAGTTTTGAATCTCTTTTCTCCCTTGCTCTTTTAAAACTTGTTTTTAATTTGTTATTCTCTTTGTAGGCCTCCTTTATTTTTATTCTACTTTACCAAAGCGCCTAGATTTTATTCCCATCCCAGCCTTATTAGCATTTTGGTCTTTGATCTCTTTTTAAAAGGATTTACACCACAGTTTTATGATTCAATTTTCCAAAGTGTGTTCTCACATAATCTACAGAAATGGCTGAGACAAGAAAACTTTACAGAGGAGCGAGCTGCTCCCTGCAAGGCTGCTTAATGCAGATAGGGGCAGGGCTTGTCACACTCTGCACTGAGGCACTCCAGAGCATCCCACAGCTCAGCCCTCTCCCTGCAGCACCCTGGGTACCAGCTGGCCCCACACTGGGGTGGGGCTGCCCGGTGTGCTCCAGCCAAGCAGCACATCTCCTCTCAGCTGCACAACCTTTAGCAGCTCCTTGCTAGGAATCACTTCCTAATGAGCACAACAAAGAGATAACAATTAATGAGGAAGCAAAGCATTTATTTCTGAGCCCTAATTAACATTATCCCAAGCATTCTCTCAATGCTCTTTTGATGTCATAAAGCATGCTGGAACTATAAATGAGCTGTTCTCCCATTAACACTGCCATGCCCCCATCCCCTCCCTCTGTTACCCAGGCATTAACCAACACACTACAGCCACAGCAAGTTAAAGGCTGCATCTTTACTCACAAGAAAACAAGATAAACAATCTGCAGGTGGATTTTTCTGTGATGTCCCAGAATGGGAAAGGGTGAAAGTACAGATACCATAGCACTTAGAGAGGGCACATGCTCCTGGGCTCCTATGAAGGCACTGGGGCACCCAGTCGCTCCAGTTTGCATGCATAAATGGGTCTCCACCATCTGGTGTTCACTTCAACCATCTTTTTGAAAGGTAAAATAATTCTGGCCACTTCCCAAGCCAAACCATGTCCGAGTTAAAGTGCCCCCACTTTCATGGATCTGCAGTGGTGAAATTGCATTTTCTTCCTGGAATGTGATATGAAGATGCACAATTTGCTGCTTTGCATAACTCAAATCCAGAGCTCTTCCAGCTCAACTTGCCTTCACTGTGCAACAAACAAAGCAGCAGATACCTGCCAGGCTGTTACACAGGGATCGTGTCACTGCCAAGACTGATTGTGTTCACACACAGCATCTCCCCAGTATTTATCTGTTTTATGTGGCTTATCAGGTGCCAGTGAAACCTCTGTTCCTGACGGGGTAATGCAGGCTTGAAGGCAAGAGGAACCCTCTGGCTTATCCCACATCCGTTACTAATCCAGCGAGACGAGCACATCAATAAGGGAGCGGAGGAGCGGAGCTGTGTCAGCCCTTCCCGCACCAGCGAGCGCCGGGCTCAGCGCTGCTGTCCGGGCAGGGATGGCTGCAGGGAGCCCCAGCCCCGCTGGGAAGGGCCATTCCTGCCTGTGCCTGACGGAGGGGAGGCGATGGAACTGGGATCGGCTCCTCTCGGAGCCCTGGGTGACAGCTGTCCCCGGGACTGCTCCCTGTGCGCTCAGCCAGAGCTCTCTGCAGAGCAAGGAGCCTTTTCCTCATCGTTTGGTGTGATATCAGCATTTCAGTGTGGGAGGGAGCCACGGCACCAGCTGTGCTGCTGCTGGGCTGTCCGTGCGGGGCAGGGGCAGCCCGGTGTGGCCGGGACAGCCCGAGGTCCCCAGCCCGTGCTGGCCCCGCAGGGGCTGCCCAGTGCCCTCCCCTGCCATGCCCACCCCTAGGGCACCCTGAGCCCCTCCTGCCCGGGCACGAGCTGCTGCAGCACTCGGGCAATTAGGAACGCGTGTTAATTCTGCAGGGAGGAGAAAATCAGTGACAACACCTGAGCGAGGAGAGCAGATGAGAGGCGCTGCCCCGTGTCCCTGGCACCTGAAAGCAGGGGACACCCAAGGGCTCCCTGCGCACGAGCGACCCCCTGCCCAAACCATTTGTCATTAACTCCCACTTCAGAGAAGAAAGAAGCTGTGCAAACCATTAGGAAGATAATTGCTCTCTTCCCTGTGTTTCAGTAAAAGCCAGGGACAAACCACCACGTATGTGAAATAAGTACTTTGGGATAACAGCGGCCGTCACCTTGACAGCTCGGGCAGAGGGCGCGGCGTGGCGGTGCCTGCTCAGCGAGGTGTGAGCAGCAGGGGACAGGGGGACACGGGTGTGACACGGAGCTGGGAGCATCAGGGGATGGCGGGGACAGGGGGACACGGGTGTGACACGGAGCTGGGAGCAGCACAGCAGCCTGAGCTGCACATCGCCGAACCGCACAGAAACCCGGCACAAATAACCCAGCGGGGCCGGGAGCTGCCGTGCCTGCAGGGCACCGCTGGGACACGGGGACACGGGGACACGGCCCGGGAGAGCCCCGAGCCTGCGGGGACAGGGACGGGACAGGGACAGGGGGGCTCAGCTCAGGTGTGTGCCTGCAGTTCAGGTGAGTGTCTGCAGTTCAGGTGAGGTACCTGTAGCTCATGTGTGGTACCTGCAGCTCAGGTGAGTGTCTGCAGCTCAGGTGTGGTACCTGCAGCTCAGGTGTGGTACCTGCAGCTCATGTGTGGTACCTGTAGCTCATGTGTGGTACCTGCAGCTCAGGTGAGTGTCTGCAGCTCAGGTGTGGTACCTGCAGCTCAGGTGTGGTACCTGTAGCTCAGGTGAGTGTCTGCAGCTCAGGTGAGGTACCTGCAGCTCAGGTGTGGTACCTGCAGCTCAGGTGAGTGCCTGCAGCTCAGGTGAGGTACCTGCAGCTCATGTGTGGTACCTGCAGCTCAGGTGGGTACCTGCAGCTCAGGTATGGTACCTGCAGCTCAGGTGTGGTACCTGCAGCTCAGGTGGGTACCTGCAGCTCAGGTGTGGTACCTGCAGCTCAGGTGTGGTACCTGTAGCTCAGGTGAGTGCCTGCAGCTCAGGTGTGGTACCTGCAGCTCAGGTGTGGTACCTGCAGCTCAGGTGAGGTACCTGCAGCTCAGGTGAGGTACCTGCAGCTCAGGTGAGGTACCTGCAGCTCATGTGTGGTACCTGCAGCTCAGGTGAGGTACCTGCAGCTCAGGTGTGGTACCTGCAGCTCAGGTGAGTGCCTGCAGCTCAGGTGAGGTACCTGCAGGCTCAGGTGGGTCCCCCTCCTGCTGGGACAGGCAGTTCCCATGGGGTGCAGGGTCTGGTGGCACCCGTGGGGACACAGCTCCACCTGAGCCTCCCGACACGTAAAACAACATAATATTGCAAACAAAAGGTGACAAGGTAACATACTAATATGAACAGACATAAAATCAATAGGAATTTCTATTTAGGTAGGAAATCAATAGGAATTTCAAGGTAGGAAAAAAGGAAATTACTTACGTTTAATTTGAGCTCTCTTCAGGTCTGGTTCTCCATAGAAGGGCGGCGGTGGCTGGCAGGGGTGGGACAGCAGGGAATGCCATGGGATGGTGGCAGGGGTGGGACAGCAGGGATGCCATGGGATGGTGGCAGGGGTGGGACAGCAGGAATGCCATAGAGGTGAGTTCTAAGCTTCGAATTCCCAAGATTCTGCGGCAGGAATTCCCCGATTTTGGGGCTGAAATTCCCAGGATTTTGAAGCTAAAATTCCCAAGATTTTCAGGCTGAAATTCTGAGAATTCTAAGCTTGGGATCCCCAGGTTTTTGGGGCAGAATTCCTGGGGTTTGAGTCACAATATTCCCAGGATTTTGGGGCTGAAATTCCCAGGATTTTTGGGCTGAAATTCCCAGATTTTGACTTTTCAGGGCTGAAATTCCTGCTGGAATTCTCAGGGTTCAGGGATGAGTATTCCAGGATTTTGAGGCAAACATTTCCAGGGTTTTGAGGCCAGAATTCCTGGGGTTTTGGGGCAGGAACTCCCAGGCTTTGGGTCTTAAATCTCCAAGGATTTGGGGGCTGAGGTTCCCAGGACTTTGAGGCTCCTCTCCCCTGGGGGCGTGGCCTCCTCATTTGGGGCGGGGCTCTCCCCTGGGGGCGGGGCTTCTAATTAGAATCTCTATATAGTAAGTATAAAAAGAAGGTTTTTTGGAGCCAGAATTCCTGGGGTTTGGGTCATAAAATTCCCAGGATTTGGGGGCTGAATTCCCAGGGCTTTGGGACTGAGATTCCCTTGATCTTGGGGCAGAAATTCCTAGAGTTTTCAGGCTGAAATTCTGGGAGTTCTAAGCTTGGAATTCTCAGGCTCTCACAAAGATGAGGGCCTCAGCTTTAGCCCTTTTAAATCAGAAGATGTTATGAAAGTGAGAGATTACTGTTTTGTTAAGAGCAGAGCTAGCTGTGCCTCAAACTCTGCCCCTTCACTTGCTCAAAATTAAAAGACTTCTAGAAGTACCAGTATTCCACTGGGGATCTCCAAATGTGGTTGAAGGTGGAAACAATTTTAAGCCACTGTTTCCAGCTAGATTTAACTGCAGCAGCAAAGTCCAGTGTCCCAGCATTTTGCATTTCATTCATTCATGAGTGCTGAAATCCTCTGATGCATTTTAATTCCCACAGGATGGGAGGGAGGCAGGAGCTCTGGTGAGAGTGGGCACGGTGGGGCTTGGCCAGGGCTCATGCCATAAGTTCTCCTGTGGCATCCAAAGGTGCATTTCCCCTCCTCCCAGCTGGGACTGGGCTCCACATGGTCAGGCAGAGCCCCCTTGGCAGCCCAGCCTGCTGCAGGCACAGCAGAGCAAGGGCAGGGTCCATCTGGCCCTGGGTACTCATCCTGGCTTTTGTCTCCACTGTGGGCTGGTTGGAAAGCACATTGACCCCAGGTGTAACAGCCCTGGCTGGAACAGCCAGCAAGGGGAGGCTTTTCAACAGAATGCAAACAAAAAAAGGGAAAACAACCAGGTACACAGGATTTTCTTGGCATTTCTCTTGTTTGTTTTTTTTGCCAGAGGTCCATATGAGGCTCTGTCCCACCACAGAGGTGTTGGAGACCTCCTGAGGGGATGGTGTCTGGCAAAGGGAAAGAAGCAGTGGCACAACCTGGCAGTGTCCCAGCTCGGACCTCTGTGAAAACCAGCAACAAATCAGCTCCACTTGCAGAGGATGCTAAATTGGGGTGAGTGCTGAACGAGCTTGCAACAGCACAACAAAAATCCAAAGGATTTTATCATCTTTGTAGCAGAAGGGACATATGGTAAATAAAATTTAATGCTGCCAAATGGGGAGAAATGTAAAATGGCCTAAGAACCATAAAGCAAAGAGCAGCATGAATGGAGGCAAATTGGTGCAAGAGGGAGGATGCTGAAGATAAAGAAACAACTGAGATAATCACAAAAGCATTGGATGCATCCATGGATATTCACCCTGGCTGCAGAGCAGCCCCAGCCCTGGCAGAGCCACCTGGTGCAGTGCCAGGTGGGGACTGGCTCCTGCAGGCACCATTGTCCCTGTCCCTTTGTCTCTCACACACTTGGATCTCAGAGTTCTGCTCCTCCCTGGCACTCCTCCCTGGGGACTGGCAGGGAACTGGGCTCTGCCTTTTCCTCTGCTAGGCTTGGCCAGGACTGAGTGACTCCCCCTGAAACCCTGAGTGAAGGCCAGGACTTCCCCCAGATTTCATGGGTTCAGTCAGGACTTTCCATTCCTCAATTCTGGCTTCTCAGTGAGACCCAGTCCTTATCTCCCCTGCATTCCTGGGGCAGGAAGGACTCAGCCCAAGCCCAGATTGTGCTGGGCTTCAGACAGCCACAAGGCTTATGAGCCTCTCTCACCTTTATTGAATAACACCTTTTTTTCCCACCATGGAAACTGCAGCCAACTTCACATTTCCCTGCAACACCATGCTTGTGCCTAATTAAGCTCTATTAATACTAATGAACAGACTCACCATAGCCCATCACTTTAGTTCTTAATCTAATGCCATGTTGTGACACTTGTTCAATGATGATTTCAGCCCATGAATCAAGTCATTGTGGTTCAGCCCATATGCCCAGCTCCTCTCTCACGTGGGAGCAGAGAGAAATCCAGGCCAGCATATAGAAAAACTGGATAAGGAGCTTCTAATTGAATAAAAAGTCAGACAGGAGGCCAGGCTGTGCCAGAGCAGGGCAGCAGCTGTGGGAAGGGGCAGAGGTTCTGTGCATGGTGCCCAGCCCAGCCTCATGTGCAGAAGGGAAATGGGCACAGAAAAGGAGCAGAGGGACACTGGGGGAAGGCCTTGCCAGTGAGGAAACCCCAAGAGTCCTTTCCTTCTTTTTTTCCCCCCTCCACATCCCAGAGAAGAACTGAATTCAGTTATTCTGGGAGGGGATGCCATCCTGCACTGAGTACTGGCTCTTGGAATAAATGGTTTGTGTCAGATTTGCAGATTCTGAAAAAAACCAACTCCCCTTTAACCCCAAAGCTTTTCCTGAAATAAAGAATGCTCTTTATTCCTGATATGTTCCAATTGCTTGTCACTTAGCTTTGTAGGGTGATGCAGAATTTAATTCTTTCCATACCTGCAGACAATTCCCAAACTGTTTGTGTTCCTTGGGTAAGGGTTTCCCATTGCAATGGGCTCCAAAGCACTGTGTCTGTGCTGGGTGCTGCACTGGGCCTCCATTCCCTGCTCTCTGTTTGATGCTGCTGAATTATTCAGGTGGGAGACTCCACTGAATACAAAGGTTCAAGTAAGAAACATTAAAGTTAGAAAATCCCAGGTTTTCAGAAGAACTGGAAGTGAAAAAAATATTTCAGCCAGGTTGATTTATGTTTAAAATACTGAAATATACTGCTGCACTGATCTCTTTGAATTGTGCTGTCATGCTGGGTGGCAGAAAGAGATGAGATTTTTCAATATGTTAAAGTGTAAATGTTGCTAAAAACACAGTGTTAGGAGATGAAGATTGTGACCCTTTCTGTTGCAATGATGGTGAAGATCAGCCTTGCAGCCCATTCCAGAGCATCCCACTGAGTGACTGCACAGGCTGCTGTGGCTGCTCACAGCACACAGCTGCTGGTGTGGCATCTGCACCCAACTGGGAATGCAAATGCAGCTTGGAGGTGCCCTGATAGACCCTGGCAGGCTCCCCCTCCTCACCTCAGAGCCCTGGGGAGGCACTGGGACATGGTGGGCACAGGGACACCCATCCCAGGGCCAGCCCCAGCACGGCTCTTCCTCTGCTCCATCCAGCCCAGCCCAGCCTTGCAGGAGCAGCCTGAGGCTGGAGCAGCCCATGGGAGATCAGAGTTAACCAGAGCTCACTTTGAGAAGGGCACAGCCCAGGGAGCTGCTCTGAGCTCTGTCAGCCTGGCCAGGAAAGGAGCATTTGCACCTCAATCCTCAGATCAGAGCCCGCCAGATGGGCAGAGACATCCACCCCAGACCCTCCCAAGGAGCTGCCCTGGCCCTGCAGCCAGGGGCTGGTCCCAGAGGGACAGCTGGGCTCATCCCAGCAGGAGATGAGGAGAGCCAGGGACAGGCAGCGGGTGCAGCCTCTGATCCTTCCAGCAGCAGCAATTATTTCATGTAATGAGGAGGATCCAAGCACTGGAACTTTTCAGAAAGATTTAATGTCTTATGACAGACCAAAATTGTGTCATGAAAAAGCCTGATTTGGTGTGTGGGAAGATACTTAGAAATCAAAGGTGTGCTGGTGCCTGGGAGGCTGAGGCAGATGAGTCCAGGAGCCCCCTCTGAGCCCAGCCTTCCCCCTGGCCACCCATGGGACAGCCCTTGTCACCCATCCCACTGTCCCCATCACCTGGCAGTGGCACCCCAGGGCAGCTCAGCAGCCAGGCTGAGCCTCCAGAGCCCTCCCCACAGACAGCTGGGGTTCAGCACACAAACATGCAGATTCTGGCTTTTATTTGAAGCAGGTTTGAAAGAGCAGTGAAGGTTATTGAAAACATAATGAAAGCTCCTCCTTATTTCATTAAATACAAATGTGAGTGGGGTCATCAGTTTTTATAGGGGCTCGTAAAGCATCCCTCTTGTTCAAATAGGCTATCAAATCACCCAGGGCTCCTCTCTGGGAGGAGTGCAATAAACCCAGAGTTTCTTCTTTAAGAAACTCATCTCAACATCATAATAAAATAACCTTAAATAATACAGTGTGGAACAGGTTTTCAATAACATAATTATAAGCTTCCATTTTTTTCCTGGCAGGTCATTTCTTGGTATCTATTTTGGATGCCATATTGCAGAGGAAGGGGGTAGGGATGGAAGCCTGGGTGGATTTTGAAGCATGTCCTCAGGTCACAGCAGATCACCTTGCCTTTCCTCTGGGTGATGTGGGCACTGAGAGGCTCTCCCTTCTTCCTCTCTCCTGGGTGATGTGGAGCCTGGGGTCTGCCCAGAGCATGCCCCTTCTTCCATGACCTCAGGACAGGGCAGTCCCTGCAGCAGCCTGCAGTTTGTGCAGATCAAAGCCTTTAGCAGTGTAACTTTCCCCTTTTTTTGTGTAGCTGGTGGCTGACCCACCTGTGCCATGGAGTGTCATTAGTCCCCAGGAAATGGCTTGCTGGGCAGGCAAAGGTGTGTGTGCTCCAGAGCTGTCAGGATTTAACCCTCTGCTCATTTACCTGAGTTCTATCTCCCCTTTACTTGGAGCAGCAGTCTGATTTTTGATGTGTGAGCGTCCACAGGGTGTCACTGATTCCACTTGGGCATCCTCACTTCAGTTTTAGAGAAGGTGCATTGTTTTTTTCCCTGCTTATATTTAAAGTTTATTTACAAATAATAATCAGCAGATGTTTGCATTAGGCTCTAAGTCTGAGCTACTTCAGGGCAACACACACAAAAATCCCAAACCAGAGTAATGAAACTGCAGAGGCAGCTCCAGTGCACAAGTGGTGTGCCCAAGTGTGCACACACACCCATGTAAAAAATCGATCTGTACATCACCTGCACGTGTTTGCAGATAATACAAAGTTGTGCTTAAAAAAAAGGAAGAAGGAAAAGCCTCAAGTGGCAGAGCAGTTAAGGAACTCCTAGGTGTTTTTAATAACATTGATCAGGCCAAATGAAAAAAGCCAGAGCAGTGGGAGACAGGAGCAGGCAGCAGATGCTGACATTCTATCACAGCAGACACATATTGACTAGCGGTCTGAACAAGTCACTCACTCATCAGCGGCCGGCCTGATTGAGTTGCCTGCAGCCAGTAAATGAGCCTTCCATCCACTGTGGGTCGAAATGAACTGCAATCTTTTCAGACCTCGTTGTTGGCCAAATGAGAGATTTAAAACCCCGGAGGACTCCAAATGAATTTACCAGGGAGCCACAGTGACTAACAAAGCTCCAATACATCAGTGCAGGGCTCTGGATATTACACACTCTGCTGGTGATCAGCACTGGCCATTAGCTGGCCCTGCTGATCAGCCACACCAGCCATGCAGAGGTAACCAGATTAACCAACACGCTGTGGAAACCTCTTATGGGTTCTTTAAGGATTTAAAGATTTTGATGAGAAAACACTACAAGTTTCCCGGGGGAAATTCGCTGTTATTGATTTAATGTTTGCTTGCATGCTACCTGTCAATTTTCCAAGAGCTTCAGCAACAAAATTCGTATTTGATATTTGACAGATCTCTTCCTAGTTTGCATGAGCTGAGCAGCAGAGTGCTTTGGGAAAGAGCTCCTTTTGAAAACAAAAGAAGGGTGACTTCTGCACACACCCTTTTAACCAAGATGTAATCTCAGGCTAAAACAAATTCCAGGACCAGCTACAAGCTCCAAACGCTTCAGAGGATGGCAAGGGATGGGTCAGACTGGCTGGGTTTGTCAGTGCAATGGGGAAATTCTGATCTTGCTCAGGGACTGGTTGATGAAACACTCTTCACCCCACACGTGTGTGTGTGAGCACATTGCACATTGTCACGATGATGGAGGGATTTTATTGACTCTTCCTCCTGTCTTAGACCAAGATTAAGAAGTTCAGGTCCATTCAGACATGCTGGAAGTGTGTTTGGTGTGCTGAGACCAGGGGTGTGAGGGGAGCACACAACAGCATCACAACCAAAGCTATCAGAGAACCTCCAGAGTCAAATGCTGAGCACACGTGAATCCAGTGCAAAGACCACAGAGACAGGAACCAAGAAAGGAGCACTCCCTCCATGGGCCCTGTGGGTATGAGGGGGGATTTCTCAGTTTCTCCAGTTTGAGGGACCCAACATGCCAGGGAGAGAGGCAGAGTCCTCTCCTTCCAGCAGCTGCCCTCTGCAGCCCAGTGCTGCTCCCCCAGGCAGTGAGCATTAACATTTCCATGAGAACAAATTGTTCACTAGCAGGGAGACAAATGCAATGCTCCTTCCCTCTCACAGCTAATTCCTCCTCTGTGCAGGTGCTGGCCTGCTCCCTCTGTTGCTGGAGCAGAGCTCTGTGCAATGATTCAGGTCAGGCTTCACTCCCTGCTCTCCCCACCACGGCACCCCCAGCACCACACAGCTCTGTTTGGGGGTTACTTCATTCCAGCTGAATGTAGTAAAATGGTTTGTCATCTCCATTTTTTTTGCTGTAGTGTCCTAGAGGAATATGCTCAGGAATGCCTTCAGCAAGAGCCTCTAATCTGGAAGAGTCATTTCTGCCTCTGCCTCTTGCAGTAGAGGAGGAACACAGTGGCTGCTGGCTGGAAAATTAGCCCAGGGAACTCTCTCCTCTGTCTGTCTCTCACCTCATTAGACTAGTGAGAAAATGTAATTGTGAGTCTCTCAGGCTTCCTGCTCACTGGCTGGTGGGGGATTGTGCTTCACCAGGGCTGGGAGAGGCAAAGCTGGGCCTGCAGAGAGCCCAGGCTCCCCTTCCCACCTGGGCAGGGCACAGCAGGGGCCGTGTGCCACCTGAGCAGGGGACAGCTGTCCCTGTGCCACCTGAGCAGGGGACAGGTGTCCCTGTGCCACCCCTGGTGCCACCAGGGCAGGGGAGGATGCTCTGGGCACCCCGGGGCTGGGCAGAGGTCACTGCTGGGCTGCACTGCGGGCAGAGCTGGGCAGGGACAGCGTGGGGATGGGCACAGGGCAGCCCTGGGGCCAGTCCTGTCCCCCTGGCACACTGGGGACAGTGTGGAGCACACGGTGCTGCCCGTGGTGGTCGTGGCTGGTTTTGCCCAGGCAGGGGCTGCTGGTGCCACCAGGGTCCCCCCACTGGGCTCACGGGGACACCACTCTTGAAACCTCCAACCCCAGCCCCACACCTCCTCTGCTCATTACAACTGTAACTATTCCTTCCTGGGTTAATTCTACGCCTGCTTTAACAGCCCTGGGATTAATTGCAAACCCCAAACCTTTTCTGGGAGGTGAAGCCAGGGGTCCAAATGAAATGCAGTCTCTGACCCTGAGATGCAGCATAAAGAGGGATGTCACTCACAGCAGCCCCTGATGCACACACGTGTACTGTGAGGTTAACAAAGATTCACATGCAGAGCTGGTTTTGGGGCAGGGTGGGAAATGCTGAGGCTGAGTCCAACCAGCTCAGCAATAACGTGCCCACCTTGTGTTTTAAGGCAGGAAGCAACGCCTCAGCTGAAATCACTTAAACAAAAAGATTGCAGTGAGGGGCATAATGCAAGAAAGTAATAAGGTTTAAAACAGGTCAGAGCCCTTTCCCTGCTCCACTGCTCCTGAGTGAGATGCATTATTTAATGGTCTTTGGTCACCGCTGATATACTGTTGATGAAATAGATGATTTTGTTCAAAAGAGCATTAGAGAAGAAATATACAATACTGCATTACACTCCAGCACAGTTCCCTCTCTGGTAAAAGCCGATAGATTGAAGGTTTTTCCTCTTGACAGGAAAGCAAAGCAGTTGAAATGAAAAGTCTTATGAAATGGCAAATACAAATGGTAATAATGCCACCATATTCAAAATTAAATTGTTGTAATTTTAGTTTCTGAGCATAGCAAAGTAATACAATATTCAGCACAGGCTTGGGGAGCAAAACCTTTTGGCAATAACAACAGTGCCTCATGAGCTAACCAAACCATTTTTTATAAAAATGTGGAGTGTGATGGGCTCTCCATCAGGCACAGGATGTGTGGTGCCTGGTACCCGGGCGGGCAGGAGCGGCTGCAGTGCTGCGCTCAGCCTGGGGAGGTCTCTCCTGAAAGGAAAAGATGTTTGAGCTGTCCTGATGTGTTGGATTGGAGACGGGATTGATGGCAGCCTGCAGCCAGACCTCAGCGGTGTAAGACAGAGGAGCTGTCTCACCCTTTGTGCTCCACCTGCGGGTTTCCAGGCTGGGTTTGCCGTGGCGCTGGCACACAGTGGCACTGCCAGCGCTGGCACACAGTGGCACTGCCAGCCCTGCAAAGGGGCTGCTCCCGCCTGTCTGCTCGTGAGTTTGCAGCACAAGGAGCCTTCCTGATCCTACAGCAAGGCAATGCGTGCCTCTCCCACTCCTCCTGCCTCTCCCAGCCCTGCAAATAGCTCTGGTATTGAATCTGCGGATTGCGAGTGCTCCGTGTTTGAATAGCCTGCTGACCTTTCCCAGTAATGCCTCTTTTATAACCTTCATCTCGTGCGGGGCTCACTCCATCCCTGCACTCACAGCCCAGGATCCACTGAGCACTGATAACACGAGCTGGGCGCTCCCGCCATGCAATTACTCTCCTGCTCCCTGTTTTTGCTCTGACTTTCACCACGGTTAAACGCTGCTATTTGCTTTTGCCAGGCCCTGGGAGAGACTCGAGTTTGCTCTCGACAGGTTCAAGTCTCTCCTGCCAGCAGGAAGGTTTCCCAGAGCACAGGAGTGGTGCTGGGCAGTGGGGCTGGGCACAGGGGGGACACAGAGCCCTCCTCTGACACTGGGCAGGTTGGTGGCCACGCTGGCCAGTGGCGGGGCAGGGCTGCAGGTGCCCCGTGCCCTGGGAGGGCAGGGGCTGGGAAGGTGCCAGGGCCATTCAGGAGTGACCCCAGGGCAGAGAGGAGCAGGACTGAGCCCAGCTCACCCTCCCTGTGGCTCAGGGACCAGCAGGACAGTGGCCCACCCTGGGGCTGGGCCATGGAGCCCCGGCAGTGGCAGCCCCTGTGGCCAGGGCTCCCTGCACAGCCGTGCCACACATCCATTACCCGCTAATGGGGAGCGCAGCACAAACGGCACCCACGGAAAGGAATACATCACTGGTAATTATCTCCAACCAGAAATCTCCTCCACTGCTCCAAGCCCCATCATTCCAGCCCCATTCTAATAAAGTGACACCTTTTTAATTATGGTAAGGACAAATCTGAAATTCCGGTAAGTAATTAGCAGGCATAATTTGCCATCTCTGACACAATGTGACTTTATCACAGGTTACCTCAGTACAAGGCAGGAGTTCAAGGCTGCTGTATATCCTCTTTTAATTTTAGAGAAACCCAAACTGTCCATTTATTTTTATTACAATGTATTTCTCGAGTAGTTGAGTGGACAGCACTGAGAGTGCTCTGAGAGTGCAAATAAACAGCAGCAGCCTTGGAATGTTAAATTTAAGGGTTGTTTTCAAGAACAGGACATTTAATTTAACAATAAACTATGTTTTTATGTACCTCCATGATACCCACAGTTACCAAGAGCACAAGCTAGCTGGGCCCATTCAGAGGTGTGCAGGACCCACTGAGCCATTCAGCCTGGTTTATTTTCAATGAAAAGAAGTGCCCATCAAAGCAGAAAACACTTCCACATAGCAATCCAATTATTTATTTGGGCTTCCAAAGGCTGCTTCCAGTTTTATTGTCTTCCTCCATCCTCCCCTGCTATTTGCATGTGTGCTTCAAGGGTGGTGCTTGCTTCTGCTAATGGGCATAATATTAAATCCTGCAAACCGTGGCTGAGAGAGATTTTTCTAAAAGAATCCCAATCTTTGCAGAGTGGATGAACAGTGTGGTAAGGTTCCTGATGGCCCTGTGATTCCTGGGGCTAATATTCTTACACCTAATATATTTTTGAGAAGTGTGTACTGTGGGCTAAACCATGAATATTTTGAGCCCTGCTGTCCAGTTGGGATTAGTCAGTTAAGCTGCAAGGGTTTGTTTCTCCTTGACCAGGGGGCAAGTGCTCCAAACCTGAGTGCTTTTCTATGAATAAAGGACTCGAGATCTGAGGTACCAGGACATGCAAAATAGGTTGAGAGCCCTGTTGGGGCTCTTTTCTGTGCATGGCCCAGCACAAATCATCACCTTCCTTTGGGAGCTGCAGCAAATGGGGCAGCAGCCACTGTTGAGGAGGAAGGAAACAGAAGTGGCACCTCTGCTGCAGGGGCTGAGCACAGGGAGGGTGCCAAGGAGCAGCTGCATTGGGGGAGCATCCCAGAGACACAAACTCAGCTCTGTCCTGGGGCTGCTGTGCTCTGAGCCCACCCAGGGCTCTCCCCTGCAGTCACAAGGACTCCAAGCTCAGCAACCCTTTAAGACAGACTGGGTGTTTCTCGTGGATAGTCTCTCATTCTGCTAATACAGACTTCAGAGATGTCCCCAGAGCCCCAAATCCCAGGCTGTTAACCCCTCAGGAGCTGGCACAGCAGGAGGTTTGCAGGGCAGAGGAGCCTGAGCCAGTCCTGTGTGCAATGAGCAGCTTGGGCTGGGCTGGTGGCAGTGTTGGGTTCCTGTACCCTGGCTCCAGGGGAACAGCAGAATCTCAGCTTGGTGCTTCTGCTGGAGAATTTTCTGGCATTTTATGTCAAAGAGAACTTTTGAGTGTAAAAACTGACCTGAACCAAAAGGGAAAGGTAGTGACTGTATCAAACCAAACATTTTCAGACTGACAAAAGCATGATTTTCTGTCTGGTTTTCTCCATTATTTCCCATAATCATTTTTTGGTCTCTTTCCAGCCTTTTCCAAACTGCAATACCACACTCAGCATCCCACCTCCTCCCATCCTCGTCTCATAATTCCTGTGGTACAGAAATCCTCAGGGTGGCAATGCCATGCTCTTCCCAGAGCCCAAAACCATGGCCACATCCCTTCCCAGCCCAGCTCCAGCCTCCATTTCAGCACAGCACAGAGAGATTTGCAATTCCTCAGCCTCACTTTGTGGGGTTGCTCCATCCCCTCCTTCCCACTGCTCATCCTCTGCTCCTGCCAGGGCTGGGGCTCACACACCACTGCCTTCTGTCCAGGGCACCAGTGAGTCAGCACTGCCTTAGAACTTCACATTACATGTAGCTTTAGTTAATTAAATGTAAAATCATTGGAATAAAATTATCCTTTCATTAGAAATTAACTCAGTGCTTAAGACTTCAATAATTACTTTTTTCTCCTCAAACCACATACAAAACGGTCAGTTAAACAGTATGTAAAAAAAAAGTTTAATGACCACAGAGCAATCAAGATTACTATTATTTAAGCACAAGCTATTAACATGTGCAATGAGGTATTAGCTAATAAATTATCTTTATAAAATTAAATTGTAATTTTATCACAAATTTTACAGAGGTTATGGGTTTTAATGGCTGTATTTAGCTGTGGCACTGAGCATGCCGCTTTCCTTCATTACTTCATTAACACTTTGCATTTAGAGTCTTTCTTACTATTATTTTAATTTAGGGATGGGATTAATTGATTTATTTCTCCCCTCTTTGGGAGCCCCTCGGTCTGTGCCACTGCCCAAGGGCTGGATGCCACCATGGCTCAGGCTCTTGCTTGGCAGAGATGAGCACTGGGACACTGCAGGGGATCCATCCTCGGGCACAGGGAGCTCAGGATGAAGAAGAATTCCCTCTGGGATATCCCTGAGCTGCAGGAATTCCCTGTGCTGCTCGTGCAGGTGCTGCTCTGGGTGCTGCAGCCTCCAGGCACAGGGAGCTCCAGGTCCTCCCCTGAGCATCCCCCCATTCCACTCGTGTTTTAATGGAGCCAAAAGCCACGAGGAGATGCTCCACACCTCCTGCAGCCCTGGGAGGTCCTGCAGGGCCCCAGACTCTGCCCCTGGCTCCAGTTGGTGGCCAGAGCCCCTGGTGTGCTGGGAGCAGGGCAGGCTGAGCTCACACAGTGATAAACCCAGTTACAAACCCAGTGATAAACCCAATTACAAACCCAGTGATAAACCCAGTTATAAACCCAGTTACAAACCCAGTTACAAACCCAGTTATAAACCCAGTTACAAACCCAGTTATAAACCCAATTACAAACACAGTTATAAATCCAGTTACAAACCCAGGTACAAACCCAGTTACAAACCCAGTGATAAACCCAATTACAAACCCAGTCATAAACCCAGTTACAAACCCAGTTACAAACCCAGGTACAAACCCAGTTACAAACCCAGTTACAAACCCAGTTATAAACCCAGTTATAAACCCAGTTACAAACCCAGTTATAAATCCAGTTACAAACCCAGGTACAAACCCAGTTACAAACCCAGTGTGAGCCCCCTGCAGACAGATATCCTTGAGACTCACCTCCATCTCCCGCCCAGGTCACAGGGAGATTTAGAGATGGGGAGCTGTAGTTAAGGTCCAGATCTGCTATCTGGGTGTGAGTGATGGGGACACGTTGCTGGGACATGTTTATTGTCACCCGGCGGCCGCGGTGCGCTCTGGCTGAGCCCCTGCATCCCCTGTAATTCATGGCTGCTCCATGCTGCAGTGACTGATAAGGCCTTCACGCCGGGCTTGCTGGCCACATGTCTCAAGGAGACTCCAGAGGAGCTTCAGCACAATATAAATGTGGCTCCGTGTCAGCCTCAAACCCCTGGAAAATTCCCTGTCTCGGGAGTGCAGCGTTTTAAGTAATAAAACCATAGAGAGATTACAACAAAATGTGACAGGAATTTATAGCCCTCTGCGTGAACCTTTTACCTTAAGATGGAACAAAGTTGAGGGAAAAAAATTGTGTGGTTCACTTAGGTAACCTTTCCAACCACCCCCGCTCAGCTCGTGGCCCCACATTCCTCTTGGCTGATTTAATAGCAGGGAAAATCCAGCCAGGCAGGGAAGTGGGGAGCAGCAGGCACTGGGCTCTGACCCTCCCTGCCTCCTCCCTGCCTGGAGAGCCAGGATCCCAGAGCACAGAGCCCCAGCTTGTGCTGAAGGTTGGTTTTGGCCCCTGCTCCTTGCTGCTGCAGGCTGGGACATCAGGGCAGGCTGGGCTTTCTTTATCCTTTCATTTTATTTTCTCTTGGGAGACACCGAAATTCCTGCAGCATCTGCAATTCCTAATGAAAAGAAGGGCTGAGCACAGGCTCCTGTTGGTGCCCATCCCTCGTGACACAGGCTCTGCCTCCAGCTGCCCTGTCCCTCCATGCAGGGAGGAGTTTTTATTGCCCATGAAAGGGTCATGCAGCACAGCTAAGCAGATTCCTGGCTCTCCCTGATGCTGAATTTACTGCCACTTTCAGCAATAAACAGTGGAATTAATTCTGAGTTTACTAATCCAAAGAGTAAACAATATCCAGTGGAGACACTCAGGCAAGATAAATGCAAGGGATTAGAAGCAAACGGGGTGAAATCATTCTGCTCCCAGCTAAGGAGGCATTGGAAGAGCATGAAGCCTCCACATACAGTATTATCAAATTGTTAATAAACATTTCTAAAGTCTGTAGTATTGGGAAGCTTTTCATTCCAATTCATCACAACTGGGGGTTTTATCCATGAAGCACACTCGGTGCTGAGCAATACCTTCCCACTGTACAGGACAGGCAAGGAAGGGTTGGGCAGAGCTGGGTGTAAAACCCAGCCAGGACAGAGCTGCTGCCCCCTTAAATAAAGGGAGAGCTTGTGTCTCAACAAACTCACCTGCAATGCTGCTGCATTCCCACACAGCATTTTGGTACATCTCTTACATCGTCCTGGGTTGCTGCTGTGCTTGTTAAATAATTAAAGGCAGGGAATGTGTTATTTACTGTCCATTTAGTGCAGCAGGCCCAGAGCTTTGCTTTGATTTTCAGTCCAGAAGGAGCAGTGACACAGCCCTGGGGAATTCTCCCACAGGGCTTAATTAGCGTGGCACGGTGCAAACTGCACCACAGGCTTATTTGTGAGCCAGAAATAATATTTGATTGTTAATTTTATTGGTTAATAAATTTTTAAAATATTCATTTATATTTTTGCAGGCAGCATTTTACAGCTACCAGACATGCAGAGTCAAGTCCAATGGTTTTGGGGACCATTTTAGCAGCAGCACCTATTTTCTGTGTGTGAATCATCTGGAGAAACACAGCAGCAGCCCAAAGCAGGCTGGGGAAGGCTCCAGGGTGCAGCTGGTCAGTGCTGGGTTGGACACTGCAGCCTCTCCTGTCCCTGGCATCCCACTGAGGCACCCCATGCTCTGGTGCTGCAGGCTCTGGGAATTCCCAAACTGGGGATGTTTTATTGCCTGACCTACATCTACACCTCATTTTCATTATCAGGGCTGTAACCAACTTCTTTTTGAACTCAAAAAGTGCAAATGGAAATGGAAAGAGTGTGGGGGAAAATCCTGATAAATGAAAACTTCTTCCTATGGAAGAGTGTTTGAATTTGTCATCCTCAGACAAGAATAAGTTGGTTGAGTGAAGAAAAGAGTACAAATTATCAGCCCTTCAAAGCTTTCCCATTTAACCACTTTATTGCAATACAACTGCCCATAACGTTTGCTTTTAGAGCCCATGATGCTGAGTGTAGTTATTACATTGCATACATAAAAGATGTTTACAATTTTTTATATATATATGTAAAATGTTGATCCCCTGGGCCACATCGATCTGTGCCGGCTTCACGGCTGGCTTGGTGCAGGAATTTCCCTAAGAGATGTGATTAGGCTGCAGGGAACTTTCATTCTTCTTTCCTTTTTTAATCTCCTGCTTACCCATTTAGCAGGAGTCTCAGGTTCCTGTTATGTCAACATTCAGGGGCAGTGCTGGGCAGTTCTGAGCTTGGGGGTGCCCAGCAGCTCAGGCTCTGACACCTCCTTTTCACCAGGTGCTCGGGCTGTACATGCAGCTGGGTTGATTTATTAGCTCTTGGCTGTTTCTGCAGCAGAAAACAGAATTGGGACAAATGCAGTAATTAGCACTTTGTGGTGCAGGGGGAAGGCAGGGAACACTGGAGCTGCTCTTTGGGATTGACTCAAAATTATCCCAGCCCAAAAGCTCCCTGGAATGGCCTCAGCTCCTCCCTCTGCCTGGAGCAGGGGCACAGCACCAGCTCCAGATGTGCCCACAGCCCGTCCCAGGGCTGGCACAGATGTGCCACCAGGGTCACCTCTGCCAGCAGGGCTGCAAGGACACACCACCAGGGGCTTTCCTCTGCTGGGCAGGGCCAGGCCCGCAGGGAGCTGCGTGAGAAATTCCTGGTTTTGTAAAGCAGAGACATAAGCAACAGAAAGGACAAATAACTTCCCAGTAATTTGTTTTCTAATGAGCAGTGGGTTGCAATTAAGAGAGTATTCATTCTGAAGGAATTAACTGTTCTCCAACAGAGAAGAAAAAACTGGTTTATAGTTTCAATCTTCAAATTTTGACAAGCTAATCTCTAGAGTGAAATAATAATAGGGGGAATGCTAGAGATTTCTTATAAAACTCTTGGGAAAATGAATGAACTCGAAGGAATTGGAAAGTACCAAAGCTGAAATGGTGGCTCTGCAGAGAGGAGCTGAACACAGGGGTCTGGTGGGAAAGGGAGGGTGGGAAGGAGAAGGTGGGAAAGGGAAGGTGGGCAGGGGAAGGTCACCTGAGGGATGCTCTCTGCAGGGCCAGCTGTGGGATCCATCTGGGACTGCAGAGTGTGGATGGGTGAAAAGACAAATGTACAGTTTATTCTCATACCCATTGTGTCTCATCCTAGAGCTGATTTGAGAGGCAAATATTGAGATACAGCATTGAAGGAAGCACACAAACACAGCAGCAGTATTTGCACTGTTTTCCCTTATTGGAAGAAAAGCAGAGTGGTTTTATCTGTATATTATACACTTTTAAAATACTCTAAGTGTGATCCAGGATATTAGACACTATTCAGCTTCACACAGGTATCTGGCAAAATGGTTTAAACATTTATTAAATATAGAATGGTAAAATACCTTGAAGATCACATCCAATCAACACAGTTTCTGCTGTGGAAAATCATGTCTCATTAATCTGTTAGAATACTTTGAACCTACCAATATATAAATGCATAAAAGAGAATATCTTGACATATTTTTAGACTTTCAAAAGGCTTTTAATGAGGTCTTCCCACAGGATTTCTTAGGAAACAAGATAAAAATGGGGGTAAGAGATACAGTAATATTATGAATCAATAAGATGGACTAAGAGGAAGGAAACCAAAGTGGGAGACAGTCAAAGTAAAGGGTCACTAACAGTGTGCTACATGGTTACACTCAATCTAATTGCATTAATATATTAATTACTGACCCGGAAACGGAAGCAGAGGTATAGATTAGTTAAATTCAGATGAAAGGAATTCTGAGAAATTTGGTCAAGGCAGAAGGATGAGCCACAATTAATGAAGGCTGATGTTGATAAATATGAATGTCCTAAACCCCAGAACCTCCCCAGCAATCTGGAGAGGTGGTCACTGCCTGGGGGATGGCTCTGGGGAAGGGGAGGCAGCCAGAGATCCATTCCTGGCAGTCAGGATCCCTCCCTGTGCCTGGGGTGGCTCTGGGGAAGGGGAGGCACTGGCAGTGATGCCTGGGCACTGTGGCTCCAGGTGTGCAAGCCCAAGCCTGAACTGCACCACACCAGAATGGGCAATGTCATCCATGCATTTCAGGATTTATAAAGCTGAACCCTGCATGTTTAGTTTTCTAGATAGTTTCTCTTATTGCCATTGTGGAAATCCATTCCAATTAGACACCAGTCTCAGGTTTCCAATCCAGCATGGGATGCAGTGTGGAGAGGTGACACTGAGTGGTCCCTGCAGGTGCAGCCTTACCTCCACAGGCACTTTATAACAATCATACTTCTCATGAAGCTCGAGTTCCACTGCCTCCAAATTAGACCTCAGCACTTAAAAAAAAAAAAAAAAAAACTCCCACTCCTTGTTCCTCATGCCTTGCTTCCCCTGCCTTGAGGCAGGTCTGGCCATGGGGTTCAGGGGCAGCTCTGGGGGTTCAGGGGCCTCCAGGACCCAGCAGCCCTTTGCCCAGTTTGCCCAGCCCCACCCCAGTGCCCCGGCTGTGCTTGGAGAGCTCAGGCAGCTTAATTGTCTTGTTAAATATAAATGGGCTGGTGATTTCTTAAAACTGGGAGAGTGTGGAAAGCCATTAGGAAGAGGATAATACCAGTGGTATTTAAAAATTAAAATCAGCTGTAGCCAATGCTGGCAGCAGCAGCTTTGTCCTTTGGAGCCTGACTTTGACAGGCGCTCATGGATGCTATAAACACAGGGCTGTGCTCGCAGCCAGGCAATAAAGTGACTGGTGCATTTCTTTTTGCTTTATACACCACTGTATTGATTTTGTAGTTTATTTTTTCTTGGAGGAGAAACTAAGGTATTGCGATTTCATTTAGGTACTGCATTATAATTTCCCTGATGATTTTGTCAAATGTTCCTGGAGGAGAACACCTTCTCCCGGCGAGCAGGATTCAAAGACACCAAGCCGACTAATCCATACCTAATTGGATGAAATCGTTATGCACTTTCCCTCCTTTTGGAGGTTTTTTCAGAGTTCCTGGTTCCTTAGGGATCCTAAAAGCCACTGAAGAGGTTATTATAGTATGTCCTCAGGGATGTTTAATACCCTAGCCCTGTTCAGACATGCAAATAATCTAATTCAAAAGCCTCCTAATTAGCAAGCCAGCTACAGTTCTGGATAAGGGGAGAGAGAGGGAGAGAGAGAGAGAGAGATCTAAAAGGACGCTGCTTTTTCCTTTTATAGGCTGCTATTGTGCAAAAGGCAGCATAATGGATAAAAAGTAATTGTTCTGATTTTAATTGCGATCCACTATTTATAGTTTTGTTCTGTCATCTGAATAATGAGGGGATTTTGTTCCTGCAGCTCAGGCTGAGCACGCTGCACAGGATGCAGCGAGCGCCTGGTGTCTCCTCTTGGAAGCACAGTCTTGCCTAGCAGAGATGGTCCAAGTAAAGGATGTTGAGCTCGTTAATGAATTAGCCATTTAATTGACATAATTAGGGATAATTATTTTCTTTTAATCTATTGCCAATTTTAGGACAATTAGACTAAACAACGGTGAAGCAGATCACAGAGGGTCCTGTGCAACCCCAGCGAATGCTCTTGCCCTGAATGGAAGGGTTTCAGTGTCAGGGATGTGTGGGGAGCTGGGGGCAGCTCCTGGCTCACCTGGCTGCTCCTGGTGAGGAGACAGGACAGGACAGGACAGGCTGCACACTCTTCCTCTGGGCACTGGGGGACCTCTGGTCACTGCACCCAGCTCCTCACTGGGACATGTGGCACTGGGACAGTCCCACCAGAGCCAGCACCTCACTCTTGCTGCTGTGAGCTCTGCACCCAGGCTGGAGCTGCACTGCTCTGAGGTGCCAAGTCCAGACAAAGATTAAATTTATCAAGCCCTGCTCAGTGAGCTGGTGTGAAAGCACAGCAATACCTGGATTCATGAGGAGCAAAATGCAGAGAAAACCTCAGCAGGACTGAGGCCAAGCCTGTGTCTGTGCACAGAACACCACAAAGGCTCCAGGTCCTGGGGAAGGTGCAGCACTGCCCTGGGAGGGGGCAGGAGCAGGATCCCCATCCCTGATCCCTGCTGCAGGAGGATGAGAGGCTCCAGGTGCAAGTGGCTGAGCCCAGAGCACACCTTGGGCCAGGGGCTGAGCACAGGGCACACCTTGGGCCAGGGGCTGAGCCCAGAGCACGCCTTGGGCCAGGGTCTGAGCTCAGGGCACGCCTTGGGCCAGGGGCTGAGCTCAGAGCACACCTTGGGCCAGGGTCTGAGCTCAGGGCACACCTTGGGCCAGGGGCTGAGCTCAGGGCACGCCTTGGGCCAGGGGCTGAGCCCAGAGCACGCCTTGGGCCAGGGGCTGAGCTCAGGGCAGCACCTTGGGCCAGGGGCTGAGCTCAGGGCACACCTTGGGCCAGGGGCTGAGCCCAGGGCACACCTTGGGCCAGGGGCTGAGCTCAGAGCACACCTTGGGCCAGGGGCTGAGCCCAGGGCACACCTTGGGCCAGGGGCTGAGCTCAGAGCACACCTTGGGCCAGGGGCTGAGCCCAGGGCACACCTTGGGCCAGGGTCTGAGCTCAGGGCACACCTTGGGCCAGGGTCTGAGCTCAGGGCACACCTTGGGCCAGGGGCTGAGCCCAGGGCACACCTTGGGCCAGGGGCTGAGCTCAGAGCACACCTTGGGCCAGGGCTGAGCTCAGCTGAGCCCAGGGCACACCTTGGGCCAGGGGCTGAGCCCAGGGCACACCTTGGGCCAGGGGCTGAGCTCAGGGCACACCTTGGGCCAGGGGCTGAGCCCAGGGCACACCTTGGGCCAGGGGCTGAGCCCAGGGCACACCTTGGGCGAGCCTGGCCCTGCCCTCTCTGCCCTGAGCCACCGCTGGGTGCCCACGCTGTGCCAGTGCCCTGGGCAGAGTGGCAGCCACTGCTGGCTCCTCCTGGCCCACCTGCCCAGCTCGCCTTCTGGCTGGCAGCCCTGTGGCCCCGGTGGCAGTGCTGCTTGCTCTGGCACTGGGGGCAGAGCTGTGGCTGTGCCAAGCCCAGCTCCCCCAGCGATGCTCAGCGTGCTGCACGTGGCACTGCTCCTCACTTCATTATCCTATTAGAGACCCACACAGCACCTGCTCAATTGGAGCCTCGTGTGCTGGCAATTAATATGTTATGCCCTGATTAATTAGCAGGGTTAATTATGATTGCTGTTGCTTAAGCCTATGTAGAGAGAGGCTCCGTGGTGTTGCTGCAGAGCTGGGGATGTGCCCTGGGACGTGGAGCAGCAGCCACCCCAGCAGGATGCTCTGGGCTGGGCACTCACACCTCTGCTGGCCCAATCAGCCACTCCCCAGGGTGGCACCTCACCCTTCCTTTGGGGAGCAAAGCCCAGCAGCTGATCCTGCAGGCACTGCAGGGGCCCTGGGCCCCTCTGGGTTTGTGCACATTTTACCCAGTGCACCTTTGAGGCGGGTCCTTTACCTGTGTGACAGCAATCACTGCAGGTGCTCTGAGCTTCTCCCGTGCTCAGGAGCCTCTGGCCATCGGTGCCCAGGGCCACGGGCAAGGGCAGCACAGCCAGGGGCTGCTCAGGAGGGATTCCTCAGCTTCACAGCCACAAAAGCTGGCTGAGAACCACGGGGCAGGCTCCAATCTGGCACACAGCTGAGCGTCTCCCATTTCCCATTAAGGTTTTGATTTGTCTGTGCATGAAATAGTGAGACTTGGGGTCTTTTTGGCAGTTGTGAGTGAGAGATGACCACCCTTCTCATTGACTTATCCCTTTGAAGCTATCATCACTCATTTCTCTTGGGAAGAGAATGTGAGGCACTGGTAAATAATATAGGGTTGTGTATTTCTTTATCTCCCATAGTGTGTTGTCTCCTACATGCTGTTCTGTTCTAACAACATCCATCAAGACAAATGCATACCTGAGAGCAGCCTCCCTCAAACCTCAGAAATCTGTTTCTGAGGTCACCAACTATACAGAGAAGACAAAGAAGAAACAAGAAGGAAATTGCACAAACAATTAAACATTTTTTTTCCAGAGACAGAGAGGACTCCCCTTGTCTGCACAAGGCAAGCACCAAAATAAGAATGCCACATCTCAAACACAAGGCAATCTATTATTCTCAGAGCAGTAACATGATACATTATCAGCCACCTTATCCTAGCAAAATGTATCATTACCTGCACTTTCTGCACTTTCCAGATCAATCCACTTTAAAAATGTAGTAATATAGAAGGGTATTAGGTACTAGAAAACTCATTATGAAAATGGCGCACTCAAATTCTTTAAAGGTGATATTTCATAAAATATACTATGCCTAGCTCTTGGCTCAATCATTCTTTTTAATAGCTCCATAGCAGCCAGAAAATAAAGTATTCATGAAGATTGAAGAAGATGATCCCATGAACTTCAATTTAATTGGTGCAAATTAAAACGATCCATCTTTTCACGCTGCCCGTCTATCTCCAATCATCAGTGCACCGCACGTCCAGCACCCTGATTACAATTATCTTTTAATAGGAAAACTTGTCACTTTTTGTGTGATTTACATAAGCTTGCACAAACTTACTGGTATCATTTAGGGTTGGAATGTATGATTTTTTTTTTTTTTTTCCCATTCAAGTCCCCTGATATAGTTGGGGGAAGGGGGGCCCAGAGGTGAAGTGATCTCTTGGCAGGGGGCTCATTTACTGCACTTAAAGCCTGGACTTGTGCGAGAAGAATGCCAAGACAGAGCCTTCAATACATCTTCATCCAGGAGACCTCCCCCCAAAGAAGTGCTAATGCAGTCAGATTTCATGGTGTCTTTGCAATGACCATTGCAATTACAATACAAAAACCTAGATGACATTTTGACTTTTAATTAGGAGGGAAATGATGCTGGTCCCTGCTGATGGCTCTCTCTCCCTCCGACTGCTCCTAGCACTCCCATCCTGAGAAGGTACCCTGCAGGGTTTAATAAGCCATCAAATCATAGTGGTATGGGACGTATTCTCAAGAGTTCAAATAAAATTACCATAAATGTATGTTTACTGTTCCTGGCCTAGTGTCTGGGATCTGGCTGAGGGCCCTCCAGCCAGCAGCAGCACAAAGCACCTACAGTATTAATTACTGCTCCTATCATTATTACTATTTTCTTTGTGATGACCACAATCCAACGGCGAGGACGCTGCAGAATGATTCATTGCCTGAAGCCATTTATGTATAATATGTTTCAATTTTTTTTCCTTATCTTTGAAAGGCAACCCTCCTTATCACAGATGGCTTCTATCCCTTAAGATGTTGGGAGATTTAGCCCTGTCTGCCGAGGCTGGGATTTCCTATGCATGGAAATAATGAGCATTGTTTAGCTGCTGCCCGTGTGTTCCCTGATAGCATCCAGCAGGAAGGAGAGCCTGGGAGCCTGCAGAGCAGCCTGTGCCTTTCCCAGGATCCCACTGAACCCACTCACACCTCCACTGCAGCGCATGGGGGACAGTTTTTAATAAACTCCAATTTCCAACACGGCCAAGGCCCCGTGGAGGTCGCCGGCCTGCGAGTATTAAACTTTTTAGCACATCCTTTGCAGAGCAATTTTTAGGACTCCTTTGCTGGCAGAGTTCAAATGAAACTCGTGGCTGATCTCATTAAGCACTTGTCTCATTTTGGTGCATGAATATTAAACAGGAGCATGTGTGAGCAGGACGCTGCAGAATGAACATTTTTCCTCTCGGCAGCGCTGGCCGCAGCTGCTGGGCTGACATCCCTGGGGTCAGCCCTGCTCCCACAGCAATGGCCAGCAGCTCCAGGCTCTGCCCAAAGGCAGGTGTTCCCCCAGCCCAGCAGCTGGCAGTGCCCAGTGAGGCTGGCATGGAGGGTATTTGG
The DNA here is from genome assembly GCA_030060385.1 of Muscicapa striata striata. Classification (NCBI taxonomy): domain Eukaryota; kingdom Metazoa; phylum Chordata; class Aves; order Passeriformes; family Muscicapidae; genus Muscicapa; species Muscicapa striata. The sequence continues at coordinate 3,639,898 of JAREIS010000026.1, read as the reverse complement.
GAGAGCACAGCAGAAGAGCCCCCAGCACCTTCCCTGCACCCAGGAGGGTCAGCGAGGGGTGACCATGGGGCAGTGGCTGGAGCAGCCCAGCTCCCCTCCCTCCCACACCCCAGCTGTCCAGGCAGCTCCCCAGAGCTCCCCCATCACTCTTTTGTCACAGCAAACACCACTGGTCACCGTGACCCAAATAAACTCCAATGCACTTGATGTACCAGGGAGAGGTTTGCTGCTGACCTGCCATAAATCCTGGCCTGGGGGAGCAGCGCCCACGCCCAGCTGCCCACCTGCCACGCTCCCCGTGAGCAGGTAATCATGAGCTGCCAGCAAAGGTGACCCATTCCCGTGATGGATTTGGTGTGAGAAACAAATGGACTGAGCCCTGCGGATTGCTGTCCTCGCTGCACCTTGGCCTTTGTCCTGCCCCATCAATATCCACACAGCGCTCGTTACGGCGCCGGCAGCGCGGGGTGACCCGGCACGCTGCCCCGCCCCGCTCTGCAGGCTGCTCCCTGCTCATCCCTGTCCTGCAGGCTGCTCCCTGCTCATCCCTGCTCTGCAGGATGCTCCCTGCTCATCCCTGTCCTGCAGGCTGCTTCCTGCTCATCCCTGTCCTGCTGAGCCCCTGCAGGCTGCTCCCTGCTCATCCCTGTCCTGCAGGCTGCTCCCTGCTCATCCCTGTCCTGCAGCCTGCTCCCTGCTCATCCCTGTCCTGCAGGATGCTCCCTGCTCATCCCTGTCCTCCAGGATGCTCCCTGCTCATCCCTGTCCTGCTCCCTGCTCATCCCTGTCCCACAGGATGCTCCCTGCTCACCCCCATCCTGCAGGATGCTCCCTGCTCATCCCTTTCCCACAGGATGCTCCCTGCTCATCCCTGCTCTGCAGGATGCTCCCTGCTCTCTGCCCAGTCCTGCTCCCTGCTCACCCCCATCCTGCAGGATGCTCCCTGCTCACCCCCATCCTGCAGGATGCTCCCTGCTCTCTGCCCTGTCCTGCTGAGCCCCAGCCCCTCGGTGCTGCCCGGGCTCAGTCCCAGCAGCAGCTGCCAGGCCTGAGCTGTGCCCAGAGCACAGCCCCAGCAGCCCAGCCCTGCTCCCCAGGAGCTGCTGCAGCCCCAGCAGGGATTGGGGCTGGCTGCCACCACCGCAGGAGCAGCAGGAGGAGGAGGGAGAGCCGGCAGAGCTGACCTTGAGGCTGCCTGAGACTGACCCTGAAGCAGCGAGATTCTCCATTCTGTTCACAGGCACTGTCATCTCTCACCTTGCACAGAGCGCTCTCCTTGCCCATTTATCATCACAAATGTTTCTATTTAGGCTTATTTGTTTGTACAGTTAAGCCCTGTTACATTTACACCAAGAAGAAGGACAAATTGTGATTTTATCCAATGTTAGATCATATCACTCCTTGCTACAACTTTCACAGCATTAATAAGGATAAAGGGAGACTTTGGAGAAATTCAATAATACAGCACATGTGATAACAGCCCAGCCAAGTGCTCTGGGAGGGAGTGAATTCCACAGCAGAGCCATGGCTGTGGCTGCTCCTTTGTGCCCACATTCACTTGTCTCCCCAGAAGGGATTTCTGCACTGGCTGAATGTGGCAAACACAATTCCAGAGATGAGGTCTTGCTCATTATGGAGCATTCACCTGCCTGCTGGGACCCTTCATTCCCTGAACAGTGTCTTGCTCTTACACAAAACTCCAAATGCCTGTAGAGTTCCCAGCTCTTCCCACCAGGAACAGAAAAGGCCTTTTTTTAAAAAAAAAGAAAGACAGAAGTGGTGGTCTGTCCTGCAGGGTCCCCAGTCTGGGGTCCCCATTTGCAGGTGGCCACCCCAGGGTGCCCTGTTTGCAGGGTGGTCACTCTGGGGTCCCCGTTTGCAGGTGGCCAGCCCGGGTCCCTCTGCGGGGGCTGTCCCGAGCTCGCCGCCAGCTGCTGCCGCTGCTTTGGGCTGGAGCCGCTGCCTCGCAGCAATCATCATTTACGCTATCCCTGCAGCCCGGGGCGCGGACCTTCAATCATTCCTCCTAGTTAGACACGATCACCAGCCGGATTTGCCTCCGGAGCGGGATGCGCGCACAGGAACGCGCAGCCTGCGCGTCCCGGCGCGGCTCGGGGCGCTTTGGGGCAACTCTAATTTTTATAAAATAAGTTTCGAGTGGCAATTGTTTGTGGTTTTTTGGACCTACTTACTACTTTCATCTTTTCCCACTGCAAGCACAGCTGAGCAAACATAAAATGACAGGCAATTAATTATTTAAGTTTCAAATAACTATTTTAAGCTCAGTTTATTCTAATTTTTAACTAAAATCCTAATTTCTCCAAGATTAGTGTTTCAGCACAGCGGGCTCCGGGCAGTGACTGGGGCTGTGTCCCTGTCCCTGTCCTGTCCCTGTCCCTGTCCCTGTCCCTGTGTCCTCACCCTGCTCTTCTCCCCATCCTGGCTCACCCCTCTGGGGACACCCTGGGTCCATCCCCTGCTGTCACACGGCCACCACGGCTCCTTCCACACACACATATATCTTCTATTTTTTCTTTTTTTATGATCAGCTGAAGATTTCTTTCTGCATCTGCCAAGGAACTATTTTCACAAATAAGTATGTAAATCCTCTGTAAATGTATGCTAATTACTTATTTTAATTACAATGTAAATAAGTAATTACTGAATAATTTTAAAGTATTTACATGGGGTTGTGTGATTTAAAAGCTAACTTGTTGGAAGTATAAAAACTATAAATTTTACGGTAATTATGCCACAATTTATACACTGTGGCCAAATACAATTTCCCTGTGCTTTGTAAGAGATAAATAAATACGTAATTCCCCAGTAGTTACTGCAGAATAACAAAACTATTCCATGGTGATTTTTTCTCTTTTATGTGAAAAATGCCCTTACACCAAACCCATTTGAAGTCAGGATTTTTCACAAGGATACTGAGCATTCATCCAAGTGATGCTGAGGAAGTTCTGAAGGAGGAGAAGAAGGGAGAATTCTGAAGGAAGTTGCTAAAAAGAGTGGAAAGATAAAAGAACAAATGGCATATGGGCCCCTGGTTCTCCCAGACATTTCTGGGGTCTGTGCCATGCCTGGGCTGGGGGTGCAGGGCCCCAGGGACCCCCAGCCCTGGCCCCCAGCTGTTGTGGCTGCAGTTTCCTGCAAAAGCTGATGCAGGAGCAGAGCTCGGCAGGAAATCAGCAATCAAAAGGTAAGTTTATAAACAGTTAAATTATATTTCCTGTGAGGTATTTTTTTATTAATTTCATTGCAATAATACATTAAACACCAGCACTGTGAAAATTAGTGCTAATGAACATTAAATGTGTTGGACAATTTAAATGGTGTGTATATATCACCTCTCCTATTATTGGGATTGGCCCAGTGGTAATATCCTTTTATCGATCCTCTGCCTCTCTCCTTGCCTCTGTCCCTGTGGAAGTGGCCATGAAGGACACTGGAAGCACAGAGCTATCACAGACATCATCTTTTAGCACTTTAATAACACCAGCAGCCATCACCCACCAGCCCTCCAGAGCTCTTTAGGGTTTGCAGATTGCAGAGTCCTTCCAAGCCTCCCCTGGAAAGGCTGGGTGAGTTCAGGGAGGGACCCGGGGCGTTCCCAGCTCCATCCCGGGTGGGGGGAGGGGCAGTGCCAGGGGACACGGGCACCCTGCATGGATTTGGGGCTGGGGATGTGCCCTGCCTGCAGAGCAAACCCCAGAGCTGCTGGGGATGGGCTGGGCTCGGGGCAAGGCTGGGACAGCTGGGAATGGGAATGGGGAATGGGGATGGGAATGGAATGGGAATGGGGAATGGGAATGGGAAATGGGGAATGGGGAATGGGGAATGGGAATGGGAATGGGAATGGGAATGGGAATGGGAATGGGAATGGGAATGGGAATGGGAATGGGAAATGGGAATGGGAATGGGAATGGGAATGGGAATGGGGAATGGGAATGGGAATGGGAATGGGAATGGGAATGGGAATGGGAATGGGGAATGGGAATGGGAAATGGGGAATGGGGAATGGGGAATGGGGAATGGGGAATGGGGAATGGGGAATGGGGAATGGGAAAGGGAATGACAATTCAATGATTCAATATAAACCCAGAGCCTTGCCTGGGGCTCTGAGGGCTCAGCCTCAGGGCTCTGTATCTGCTCCAAGATTTTCCTTCCAGCCAGCAGGCAGTGGGTGACCCTGGATCAGGCACTGGGAGCAGAATTATGAATTTCCTCAGCAATGTAACAGCAGAGCTCCACAAATGCAGGTTAAACCACCTGCCTGCTCTTGCTGCAGGGACGTGCTAATATCCCCATTGGGGAACCGAGATATTTTTATGCCTCTGCACTCATCTAATATCTGAATTTCACTAATAACTAGATTTATGCAGTGGCACAGCTTTAAAAGAACAGGTTAAGGGGAAAATTGATCTGTATTCAGGAATGCCAAGTACCTGGATTAAGATGCTTTTCCCACCCAGAGCACTCAGCATTCCCATGGCTTAGCACGTGTTCCAGGCACGGGCCCCACTCCATTGCTTTCCTGGTGGATTATGCAGCTATTCCAAAGGATATAACAAAATTAATGATCAAATGGCTGTGAGATCTGTGGGATGTGGGATGCCTCCATCCACCAACATCTCTCCCCAGCTGGAATCATTTCCACTGCAAAATGCACTGGAGTAAGAGCAAAGGCAGCCTGAAAGGAGCTCCCACTGAACTCTGGCAGCTTTTCAGAGAATTTCTGAAATGTCCTTCCTGAGGACTGGGCCAGACACTTCCAAGCCTTTTGTCTGGAATATGAAGGAGCACAGTAGATGCTTTGAGTAGGTTGTTATAAAAATTGCTGACATAACAGTGCATGTCTGCTCCAAACCTGTCCACAGATATGGAATTCCTAAAATTATCTCTCTGCCTCTCCCTGCATTATCTGCTTGTTCAGGGCTCTGCAAAGAGCTGGGCTGGAGGAAGCTCCAGCAAACCTGCCCAGAATGGCTGCAGGGCTGGGGGTTGCAGCCACTGCCTGACAGAGCAGGCAGCATTTTAATTGTATTTTTTCTAAATTTCTGTTTTATAAAGAATTCAATTTGTTTTATTGTTTGCGATTCGTATCCAACGTTGCAGGGTAAATTTAATACACAGTGGTTACACTTGAAAGTGGTCTAATTAATAAAATGCATAAAAATAAATAGGAAAATCAATGCTTTTTGTTAATAATCTGTCATTTTTACACATTTTAAAATTCATAGCAGCTCTAAGAGCACAGCACGAGTATAGTGGGCTCTGGTTTGGTAAAAAGCTGAAGATGCTGAGCAGACAAAAATATTCTTCCAAATGAGATTAGAGAATCAGGACACTGTCTTGGGCAAAAAATGGAATTTTTGATGGTATTAGCCTGGCTGTGGCTTTGCAGTTTGCATTTCTTCTGTCCACAGAGAGGAGAAAAAATTCTGTCAGAATAATATAGTGAAAATTAAAAGTAAATAAACCAAAAAATTTCAAACTTGGCTGGTGGAAATCTACAGTTAAGGTTCCCCCTCTAGAATCCGTGCAATTAGAGAGGTAACTGTCCTCCCGTGCCTGCAAACACGGAGATCACAATGAGACAGAAGCTGGAGGAGGAAATCCCATTTTCTTTGTGACTTTTTAAACCACACAGTGTTAACAGCCACATGGAAAATCTTTCTCATTAACACCTAGGGCTCAGGGGAAATGTTGTCGACGAACGCCTTATTGCATATAACCCCAAACCCTTTAGGACCTTGAGACGCTCAGACGAACTGGAGTAATGACCTGGAAATAGTCCTCTGGGCCTGCTGCAATAATGATGTGGCTGGCTGTATTTTTTTAATATGAGGAAAGAGATTAAAGAAAATAACAGCCCTGCTTGACTCGTTCATTATTACTGAGGTGAAGTGACCACTAAGAAATGATGACAGAAACCTTGCTCACCAGTCACCAGGCCCAAATGGGGCTGGGGAGGTTTCTGACACAGCCTGCCTGAAGGCAGCATAATAAATTCAGACATTATCTGATATGGATGTATCATAATGAAAAATAAATTTGCAAAACAGTCTGATATGAGTTAATCCATAAAGTATTTTATTACTTCATTTTCTTACATTGAATCCATCATGCGTTTTTCTGGCAGCACATTTTTAATTACTTTTAATTTAAATATATGCGTCCGCTGCTCAGATTGGTTTTGACACTGGTTAAAAAAAATAAATAATAAAGAAAGAAAGCAATTATTGTCCCTCTGCACCCTGCTCCTTCCCCCACAGACATTGTGGTGCTCAGGCAGGGCTTGGCACGGGGATGTCACCAGTGGGGACCTGTCCCCAGGCCTGGTGAGGCTGGCAGGGGTGACCCCCTCTGGAGATGGGGATACCCAGCCCTCATCCCACCCAGAGCTCTGTGCCAGGGCTGGGGCACATCCATTGCTGCTGATGCAAAAGTGACCATTAAGGAATGGTGACAGGGCCCTGCTCATTTGTGGCTGGGACAAAGCGCCGCTGCCCGGGGCTGCCTAATGAAATCTGAAACCATCACATTTATTTGTCATATGGGTGTAACACATTGGCTGAGCGCTCTAATAAATGTAATAATCCAAATATTCCTCCAGTTCTTTTAGAAGAAATACATTTATTGCCTGTGAAGCCTTCTAATAACATTTCCTAACGGTTCCCTGCCTGTTGTGTCCCCTCACCGTGGGGAGGGTGGTGGCACCAGGAGTGCAAGCCCAAAGTCTCCTCTGCAGCCTGCAGAGCTCCCTCAGCAGCACTGGCAGCTGGCACAGAGCTCTGGCCTTATCCTCACACATTGCTCTGGAATAAACCCTGAGCTTCTCCCTCCCTGCAAATCCCCTGGGCTTTAGTGCAGCGTGTGTTCTCACCCAGGGAGGGAGCAGAGGTGCTGGGTGCTGGGGAGCCCCAGCCAGGGCTCTGGGACACTGAAAAAGGGTTTGTGCTGTGTGAAACTCCTTGGGGCTTCCAGGGGAGCAGAGGAGCAGCAAACACTCCCCTGGCACAGGGGAACTTGGAGCCCTGAGTGGCACCAGGCACACCAGAGATGGCTGAGCACCAGCTGCCAGCACTCTCAGGGCTCTGGGAGGGAGGGAGGGGGGAGCCTCTGACACCTCTGGTGATGCCCAAACTCAAATCTCCATGGTCCCTTCCCATAACCAGAGCACTTCATATGCCTGAGATGCTGGGGCTGGTGGGAGTGGGAGGCAGACCCCTGTGTTAGCAGAGTGTGAGCCAGCATTTCACACACCACCATGCCAAACAGAACTTTGATATGCTGAGCAAATATTGAATTCTATTGGTTTAATTTAATTAAAATTTATTAACCTTTTATTAAACATATACCCTCATTAAAATTCTCATTCCTGTCTCCTACAACACCTCAGCCATATTCTCATTTCCAAGCTCATTAAATATCACCCAAAGAGAACCTATTTCTTAAGCACTGATTGTTGATAAACCATAGTATTAACTATTAACCCAGGCATGTCCCAGAGACTTTGGGAAGGAGACAAAATGAAATCCAAGCAGGAGCCGTGGTGCTGCTGTTTGGGAAGGGATCCAGAGAGGGACAGAGGTGCAGGCTGGGCTGTGCCGTGGCACAGGGACACGTGCTGGGCTCTGGGCACCATCCAGGCTCTGCAGGGCTCAGGGCTGGTGCCCCATGGCCAGGGCCAGCCCAGCCTGGTCAGGGATGCCACTGCTGCCCAGGAGTGTCCCCAGGCTGGGGTGGCACAGCTCTGCTGCTGTCCTTGGTGTGTCCCAGCTCCCTGATGGGGACACAGGATGGGGACACCCCTGCACCCTGGGGCAGGAGCAGAGCCCCAGAGCAGTGCCCAGCAGCCCCAGTAGCCCCAGCAGCCCCAGCAGCCCCAGCAGCACCAGCAGCCCCAGCAGCCCCAGCAGCCCCAGCAGCCCCAGCAGCCCCAGCAGCCCCAGCAGCCCCAGCAGCCCCAGCAGCCCCAGCAGCTCCAGCAGCCCCAGCAGCCCCAGCAGCCCCAGCAGCCCCAGCAGCCCCAGCAGCCCCAGCAGCCCCAGCAGCCCCAGCAGCCCCAGCAGCCCCAGCAGCCCCAGCAGCCCCAGCAGCCCCAGCAGCCCCAGCAGCCCCAGCAGCAGCCCCAGCAGCCCCAGTAGCCCCAGCAGCCCCAGCAGCCCCAGCAGCCCCAGCAGCCCCAGCAGCCCCAGCAGCCCCAGCAGCCCCAGCAGCCCCAGTAGCCCCAGCAGCCCCAGCAGCCCCAGCAGCCCCAGCAGCCCCAGCAGCCCCAGCAGCCCCAGCAGCCCCAGCAGCCCCAGCAGCCCCAGCAGCCCCAGCAGCCCTGCAGGCTGAGCCCTCCGTGCAGCCCTGGCAGAGCCATCCCCAGCAAGGCTGGCAGCAGCACTGGGGCTGCAGCAGGGCCAGCAGGTCAGATGGCTGCAGCCTCATGAATATGGAGCAGTGGGGAGCAGATAATTGATTTCAGGGAGTGGGAAGGGCCGGGTGTGACAGGGGTCAGAGGGACAGAGGGACAGAGGGACAGAGGGACACAGGGACACAGGGACACAGGGACACAGGGACACAGGGATGTCTGGGGGAGGGCAGACATGAGAGCAGCTGCAGGGCTCACAGCAGGGACAGGGGGACCCAGCACAGGAGCTGATTAAAGCTCTGTGCTGTGAGTCCTACTGGGCTCTCTCACCTCCAGCTTCACCCCAACACCTCTGGCAGCAAGCACTTCCTCAAATATTATGTGGCTCCAGAAATTTGGACCAAATCTTTGTGTTGTTCCCCTTACAAGGCCAAGTATTTTATTTCAGCATCTGGGGAGGGCTCAGGGAATCCCAGAGCTTTGCTGTGTGCTGTCGTGTGCTGGTTAGCAAAGTCCCAGCCACAGCATGGGCATTCCCCAGGGCACAGCCCATTCTCTTTCTGACCATTGAAATTCCAGTTTTCCAGCAGTTCAATAACCAGGCCTTAAAATCCAGACCTGTCTCCTCCAAAATCACAGGACATGGGGAGGAGATGTCCCTTCTGCATCCCTTCTGTCCCTTCTGCAGGTGCTGGGGAGGAGCTGCTGCCACAGCCAGCTCACCATGGGGCTGCTGCTGCTCACTGGCCAGAGGCTCCCAGTGGCCACATGCAGCTCTGGGAGCTGCCCTGGGATGCTGCTGGCCTGGAGCACAGCCTGACCTTGCTTAGCACAGGCAAACTCACGTGCAATAGCTGTAAAGAAAAGATATGTTAATTGTGCCACATAAAATCTGTGATTACTCTGGCTAATCTGTCAAAGCTGGGAAATATTGACTATTGTGCAAGGACAGCATTTGCTGCTGCATCTGTGGAGCTGCTGGCCATGGAAAGCACCAGCAGGGAGGGAGAGCAGAGCTGCAGAGAGGGGCAGGGGCTGCTGGCTCTGGGGAGAGCAGCAGGGCACGGGGCACTTTTGGGATGCACTGCCCCAAAGAGCAGGACACAGCCATCCCTAACCAGCAGCATGGCTCTGGTGGCCATCAGCAGTGGCCACAGCCAGGAGCCCAGTGGCCACAGAAGGGGCAGAGAGGGGCAGAGGGGCCGTGGGAGCCTGGGCAGTGGAACCCCAGTGCTCAGTCCCTGTGCACTGAGCAGCTCCCCTCGCTGCAGGGCAGCTGGGCAAGAGCTCAGGGTACATCAGGAACCCTTCCCTTGTTTGCTTCCAGGCTCTCTGAGTCTGACATCTCTGCCCAGACCCTACCAAAGCTGCCCAGGACATATTTTTGGCACCTCCATCCTATGGCAGCAGGATGACCCAAGCCTGAAAAGGAGTTTTTTATTGGCACAGACTGGGTGTGTGTATATCACTTGTGGCGCCATCCTACCCCTGCTAACAAGATTAAAAGCCACTGCTTGCATGTGCCAAGCTTGCCAAACCACTACCTGCTGTATATTAAGTATATTTAATTGCATAAAATGACATCATGTTTATCTGTGCAGCATTAGCATCTCGTGGCAGTGTCACAGTGGTAAACACGTGTGATATCATCACTCATCACAGGACTTAAAATCAATTGCTCTCCCTGCACCCTCTTGTACAGAGAGGAGCACAATACATTAATGAACTTGAGCAAGAACCTAAGTGACAAGATGAAACAGCATAAATAATAACACTTAAAATGTGTTATCTATAACAATGAAGTGTCTCAAATAATAGAATTATGGATTCCAAAGAGGAAAGCAAGTTATTGAAATTCACACCATGGGAGCATCAGTTTGTGCTCATCAACAAAATCACCTATAAATTAATCTGATTTAATGCTGGATGTAGGTTGTATAAGACACCAACATCACTAATCAGCTTTATTTTATAAACATGTCCCATTTTACAATCTATTTGCCTGCATAACTTGACTAAGCAAGAATTTAAGATGTGGGTCAAAAATTTTTCCCCTTGCCTTATGACAATTTCACTTAGGCACTTGTAAACACTTCTTTTGGCAACTTATTAGTCCCATTATTTCAGAATTTTCTTCAATGAACCATTTTGTAGCTATCAAAACATTTAGTTCCAGCTGACTTCAGTGATATAGACTTCAGACCAACCGAATTTATGAGTTTAACAAGATTACATAGTCAAATAGCCATTCCTTACCAAGTGCATATTTCTAAATAAACTGTCAAGGTACAGCCCAGAACAAAGTCTATTAGAAGAGGACACACAGAGTCCATTGACTTTAACCATATTGATTATGGATAATTATTTGGTCTCTACTGTCTTCCCACATTTTTACAAATTTTCTCTGGGAAGCCTTAAACTTTATTGTTTACTTCTCAAAAAAAGGGCAAAATCCTTCCCCATGGCCTGACCCAGCAGGGAATCAGTGCCCCGTGGCAGTGTGGCAGCCCTGGCCGTGCTGGAGGGAGAGCACTCAGAGCTGCAGGAGGGTTATTTGCAGGATGAAAGGCGAGGCGGGTGACATTGTGTCAGGATAAACAAACCGCTCAAGCACGAGCCCATGAGTACTGACCAGAAACAAAAGGAATCTCCTTCTGCTCGCTGCAGAGCCAGGGCACAGAGCCCAGCCTGGCAGCTCTGGGGCTGCTCTGTGCCCTGGGGGTGACCCCCGTCCCTGCAGGACACCCCAGGGCAGAGGGGGGGGCTGGGGGCATTTCCACAGCCCAGCACTGGCTCTCCCCCCGTCCCCCAGCAGGACCCCTCCCCAGCTGCAGGATCCTGCAGATCCTGGGAGCCCCCAGGGCTCCCCCGAGACACCCACACTGGCCATGGGCCCCCCACCCCTGCCAGAACCCCCCCCCATGCTGGCAGGGGACAGGGACAGCCTGGCCCCCACCCTGGGGCACTCCCCCTGCCCCAGTTCCCCCCCAGTCCCTCCCCAGGGACCCCCTGCCCCAGCTGGGCTCTGTCTGGGGCACCTGCCCAGGTGGGCACCTGGCCCTGCAGCCCGGGCAGGGCTGGCTCACGGCTCTCACCATTGGGGGTCACTGTTCCAACAAAAGCCGTGGCTCTGCCTCTTTCTCCGATTATTAAAAACAATATTTCTGCTACAGCTGTTTCCTCGTTTGGCTGATATGTTAAGCCAGAATGAAAGGGTTTGTTGGGAATTTTTTTTCTCATTTACAGCAACTTCCTTAACTTCACTTTGAATTTCCTTTAAACTCGGATGAAATACAGTTCATCTGCCACCAAAACCTGAACCAAAATGATGTGAAAAAGAACCCACAAAAGGGTTTTTATGAGATCTCAATCTCCCTGCACAGGCAGCCCTGATCAGGGACTGTAGGCAAGGAAATAATTTCTTTTAAATGAGTGTCTGGTTCCCTTTATATTTTTTTCTTTCACTTCAGATTGCAAGGGAAAAAACCCAAGGTGTCAATCAGCTTTAAAACAGTTGAGCTGATCTTATTTCTTCTCCTCACTGTATTCAAGCCAAACATTCCCTGAATAGAAAAAGCATAGAAAACTCATAATAGCTAAATTGGTGCTTTTAAAACCCAAATTTAACATGCTTCCTTGGGGACATTTTCCCAGCACAGAGGAAAACAAATATATGTGTTTTAGTGTCTGTTAGAGAGGTTAAAATCTGCACCTATTCTTTCCAACACCCAGGAGAGGCAAGAGTGGGTTTTGGGTGGGAGAGGCAGGGAGAGAGAATTCCTCTGGAACCCAGCACAGCCAGGTGATTCATCTCAGAAGTGACACCATTTTTGTGAGACACAGGGAAGATCTACAGCATTTTCCTTTTGAGCTCAATAGATATTGGAAGGGAAGCTGTTTCTCTTCTCTTTGTATTTAATTTTGAGCTCCAGGTGTTGCTGGCTGGTGATTCAGCTCCAGGCAGGAGCCTGGGCAGGGGGATGCTCAGCTGGGAGGGGTGAGGATGGGGCTGCAGGGTGGCCCTGGGGTGGCCTCATGCTGCTCTTTCAGCACTTCTGGTCCTTGTTGGCCTTGGCTTTGGGAGACTCAGACCTGGGCTGGAGCAAGCCCAAGGCTGTGCTCTCATCACCTTTGGTATTTTGGTTGTACCTGGGCTAGACTGCTTGCAGCAGTCACTCAATCCATTCTGGGTTTATTCCTGCTCACAGAAAAGCTGAATCTGGTAGGAGAAAGAGTTTAAAATCACTGTTAGCAGTTGTGCAGAACCTAAAAGTTAAAGTGAGTGGGAGAAGAAGTGCTGGCTGCCTGATATTGGTACTATAACATTTATTTGGGGCAATAAATTGTTTCCTCTCCCTCATCAGTGGTGTCACAGGATCTCTGCTGTGACCTGCCAAGCCAGTCTCTCCTGATTTGTGCCACTCCAGGCTGGGAAAGGAGCAGGAGGAGCAGCCAGAGCAGGGCAGGGCTCTGCTCTGAGCTGAGCCAAGGCTGGGGAGGGGAGCAGCCAGGGACCCCCTGCACCCACAGCTCCAGCTGCACTCACTGGGATCAAACCACCAGCGACCAATTCACCCTGCCCAGCCCAGCTGTGCCTGTGCCAGCTGTGTGCATCTCCATGGAAGCATTGCCAGCCCAAAGGACCGTGGGGAGCACTGTGCTGAGTCAGCTGAGGAGGTTCCTGTGTTCACAGAAACACCCCCAGATTCATTCCCAAACTGCATTCACACCTGTGCATCCTGCCCACAAGGACAGGAGCTACAGCTCAAGGGCTTCAAACTGTATTCCTGCCTTTCTAGCTTTGACTCCCTTCATCCTAGCTTTAATTTGATTTAAAATATTATGAGATGATGGGGAAGGGGGCTCCTTGAGCACCAGGAAGCTTAGAACTGGAACCAAGCACAAATCACTTGTTTGCAGCAGGTTTAAACAGCTGTTCCTGGCACTGCAGCATGGATAAATGTTTAAATTCTTCACAAATATTAGTATAAATCTTCACAGTTTAAATTGGGACCTAAATCTTTCAAAGCTGGAAGAGAGGACAGGGCCCTCTAGTCAAATGGACTCATTGTTCAGTTAATCCCAGGAGGTAGCTGGCTACTGGGGTTTTCTTGGTGCATCTCAGTCTAAGATGAATTTAGCCAATTAATCATCAGTTACAAAAAATGATTTTTGTTCATATTTTTTTCTGGATCAATAGATTTTATACAAGAATCTTTCTGCTCGTTAGTTGGAGGGCAGCTCCTTGAAACAAATCCTGCCTGTGATTCTACCTTAAATTCATCAGTAGATATTAAATAGGTCATTGGTGTAATAAGGGCCAAATTTGCTTCTCATAGATCACAGTGGCCAGTGCTCCTAGGGTCTAATTATCCCATATTTGGTCAATAAGCCATTAACATACAGCCATGGATGTTAATAACCATTTCATGAAAAAGTCTTGGTAATTTATGAGATCAACATTGGTTAGGAAAATTAATAAATATTTCATTCGGTAAGATTTATCCGAGGACGTTTCGGTCTGAGGGAGGAAGCACTGGGGTGAGAAAAGGGGGCCCAAGCTCAAATAAAGGAAGAAAGATGGGGTAAAGAAAGCCCAAAAGCCAAGCCCATGGTAGCTGGGTTTAACTTGGACTAATAAAAATTTACTTCAAATCCTATAGCTAATAAATCCAAAGGGTGTATGAGGGAGTCCAGTAAAACCTGACTTAACATTATGTTAGTGCTATTAACAATATTTATATAGATGTCATTTCAGAGGAGGGTTAAAGCTGGTGAGTTATGGGCTGGGTGCAGGGAGTTGTGTCATGGAGCTGCCTGTCTGTGGGAACTCAGGTGCCATCACCTGCCCCTTTTGGGGTGACAGAAGTTTAAAATTACATGAAGACAAAGGTGGAGGACTCAGAATTCCCACTCACTTCTGTCTCCCAGACTGCCTTGAAGCTTAGTAAACTTCATGGGGGATGTGATTTACCATGTTTGCCAATCTATTCTTCACTTGATAGTAAATCTATTGTATTTGATTTGTTATACAGCAGTTATAAACATGTGGCATTTTTTCAGCTGTGCTCTTTAGCAGCAATCATGCTTTGCACACTCCTGTAGTCAAAACCCTTTCCCATGGCTATAAACCTAGTGGAAGCCTGAATTTTACCTTGCAGCCACTTCCAAAATGTCAACTATTTTTAACTTCAGACTGCTCTTAAGAAGCCAGTTGTAGCCTGTTAGGCTTAAAAGGCAGTTTGTGTCAGGAGCAGAGAGGGGAGAGCAGGCAGGACGGGCAGAGGCGCCGTGCTGGGAGTGCCAGCCCAGGGGTGGCACCAGGGCCACGTCTTGATGCAGCACAGTGCTACACAAGCACCTCCAAAATAAAAACAAAACAGGTTTTTCATGCTTTGCTTAACTGTGCCCTTAATTACCTTTGCAGTGGGTTGAAATCACCCCTCACTGACAGGGATTTGCACACTCAAATGGTGCTGTGTGTTCTTACCAACACCATTAATTTAATTGTTTCTTTCCTGCAAAGAATTGGCTTTGGGGACTCAACCCTGGGCTGTAGCTGCAGAGCTGTGCAGGGCATTTCTCAGGGTGTGCAGGGACAGGAGCAGCCCAGCCCAGGGTGGGCAGTGGGACCAGGGCTGTGCCTGCTCTGGGTGCTGCAGGGTACCCACACATGGTGGATCTGGGCTGGTGGCACCCAGGAGAGCTGGGCTGGGCTCACAGGGGTGGCAGCACCTCAGCTTGTTGGAAAGCCAAGGAAATGAGATGCTTCCCTTGCCCCTGCTGAGAGCTCCCTGCCAGGGGAACTGCTGGGGGATGCTGCTCCTTTGGAAGGCAGGAATGCTCACCTGGGGCCACCACACCTTTGTGTCCCCAGCTCCTTGCTGCTTTTCTCTCCTGGCTGGAGGAGCTGGGCTGGGGGATGCTGCAAACACTTGTAGGCACTGACGCAATTGTTAATCCATGGTGAATGATTGCGCCATTCCATCCTGCTGCCTCTCTCTGATTAGACTTGTAAATGAAAAACCATAAAAGTCAAAAATGAGAAAATAGAGGACAGAATGAGAGAAGGCACTTATCCCCCCTGACGAGTGCCTGAGCACTGCAGGCAGCCCCAAAGCTGGAGCTGGGAGCAGGGCTGGGGCTCTGGGTGCTCTGTGTCCTGGGCAAGGACTGCCTGTGGCACCCTCTGCCCTCTGGCCAGCCCCTCTGGCCATCATCTCTGGCCAGCCCCTCTGGCCATCATCTCTGGCCAGCACCTCTGCATGACAGGGCCGAAGTGGGGAGGGAAACAGCCACTGCTGTTTGCACAAGGTGTCTGTGGGGTCCCTCTGATCAAACACAGTCTGGCTTCAGGTCTTTACTTGCTGATTAAGCTCCACTGCCAGGTTTTTCCATCCACTCCTTGGCCTTTACGCCCTCAGTGACACGATGTCTGTTGCCCCTGCCAAGACTCTCTTCAATGCATTAGCTTAGCTAGGGGTAAACTCTGACATCAGAGAAAAAAAACCCACTGACAGTTAATGGAGCCCTGTAGGTCCCTGACCCCTGGGGATATGCACACAGTACCTGGCAAAAAGCACATTCTAATGTCTTGGGGAAAAGGTCAGAGCAGCAAGAGAAAATAGGCTGTTCATATTTTGTGGAATATTTATCAGGGCTGCAGGCTCTGGAGCTGCACAGGCGGGTCAGGGTCCCTGCCCAGGGTGAGGGTCCCTGGCAGGGGCTCAGCCAGGGCTCCCAGGCACAGCAGCACACGGGGCTGGCAGCAAATTGCCAGCAGGCAGAGGGCTGCACTGCATTTGCATAATCTGCGAGATCTAATTGTGTCTTTGGGCTTTTAATAAAATGGGATTGGTTTTATTTCAGTGGTTGGCTCGTAATAAAGGATTCAGCACTCTCCAAACCAGAATGGATGGTGTGTGCTGCTGCTGCCCTGCCTGGCTCCAGCTGAGACACCCTGCGAGCCCAGAGCCACTGGCCAGCTGGGCCAGGAGCCCCGGGGCCAGCAGCCACAGTCCAGCTGCTGGGACATGATGTGCTGCACAAAGAGGTTGTCCCTTTGTCAGCCTAAACAAGACATTGTGTATTTGTGCTTCTTAGGTTGTTTCCTCCAAGGTAAGAAGAGAGTAGAAAAAAAGGGAGGACAGTAAGTGAATAAAAAGATTGAGAAATGGAAGAAGAAAGGAAGAAGGGTGTAAGCAACATGCTCTGGGGAAAGAAGGAGCAACCATCCTTCAGCTTCCATTTGTTTGAAGTTTTCCTGAGGTTCCTCAAGAGCCAAAGTGCAGTTTGGACCCAAAGCACACTTGTGAGCCCCAGCAGCACCACAGGGAGCCACGTCCACACCTGCTCACTTCCCCCCTCAGCCCCTCTCAGCCTGAGCTCTCCCTGCTGGGACAGCGGCCTGGAACTGCTGTACAAGCAGCTTGGCTGAAAAAATCAATAATCTTTTCAATAAAGCATTTTATCCCTTATATATATTGTCTCTCATAAAGATTTTACACAGACAAAAAGTTCAGAAGTTGGTGTAAAAAATGTTGGGAAAAAGGTGAAGATACGTAAGTAAATTACAAACTTGAGGCTGTTTGCAGTACCTTGGGAAAGTGGGAGTTATATTGATGAGTTTTTATTGATTTACCATCATTCCCAGTGTGGACATTTTCTGGTCTATTATACCACAGTCGCAGCATATTCCCATCGCAGCACTAAAGAGGAAATATGGGCAGCCTGACCTTGGCAATATGGAGATAATGAAATACCCTTAATGATCCTTCCAAAAGATTTTACAAGCCAACTCCAGATTCTATCTGCTCCGTGCTATGCTAATTTTTAGGATGCCTTGGAAGGAATACCAGGGGCTCCCAGCTGGAATCCTCACCGTGGGGTTTGGGAGTGAGGAGGAGCAGGAGCAGGTGAGCTGAGAGAGACAAAGGCTGCTGAGAGCGTGCCAGTGCTCCCACAGCTCCTGGGGACAGTGTCTGGGGGCTGGCCCAGCTGTGGCACAGGCTGGCACCGTGGCAGTGCCCCCTTGGCACAGTGGCCCTGCCTGTGTGTGCCACCTGTCCCTGCCACGTGCCTGCAGCTCAGCACGGGCAGGGCTGCGGCGCTCCAGGGTGACTTTGGGGACAGCTCAAGGAGATTTACCATACACACACCTGCCTGGAATTGTACCTAGCAGGGACATAAATAGTAGGTTTCAGTGCTCTGCTTTCCTCGTCTCCCCTCCCCGGCCCAGCTGGCAACACAATTACCAGCCCCAAAGTATTATTTTCTTAATAAAAATGTTATGTGTAAAGCAAAGCCACAAATGAGTCCCAAGCCCATGCAGATCTCAATCACTCCCTTCTTTATTCCCCAGCGAGATTGCTAATGACCTTCACGCAAACCTTCACCAAATCTTTTTGAAAGGCAAATATTAATTTCCTAGCATGAAAAAAGGAAATAAAAAAGCCTATTTTTCATGGGAACCACTCAGAAAGAAAGATATATTTTCCTTCAAAATGCAGGGAGGATTTTTACATTTTGTCACTTGCTTTGCATAGACTTGGTGCCACCATTTGTTCACCTCTGAATGTAATCTCTCCCCATAAAGCTTCACTCTGAATTCCTCCTCTCCCTGCTCAGCTCTGATAGCTCTGCCAGAGCAGTGCCAGTTCTGTGCTCCTGCAGCACCTTCCCAACTCTCTGCGAGGACACTGGGAACAATGCTTCAAATGTTAACAGCTGAACCATTCATTTTTAAAAAGGATGCACCAAAGCCATGTAACAGTTTATAGCAAAATCTGCAGAAGTCATTTATAATACAGGAATCCTTTGCAGGAAGCTGCACTGTGCTGTGCCACAGCATCCCTGGCACTTGTGTTTGCAGTGCCAGCAAGGAGTGGAGATTCCATGTGAGAGCCAGGGCAGGATGTGGATCCCCTGCACACCCACAGTGTGTGGTGGGAGCTCAGGAAGAGCTGATCCCAAATGAGACTCGTGTCCCCAGTGTCTCCTCTGGACACTGGGTGCTGATGTTTGAACGGGCTGTGAGGTGCCAGGATGGGTTTGGACCCAGCCCTTCAGCTGCCACTTGCTTCCAGCAGACTTTCCAGCACCCCAAGGCTTTGGGTTGTGCCCTGGAGCTGGAGCTGACACAACATGGGCCATGAAACACAAACTCACCCCAGAGCACAAGGCCACTCCTACTGAGGAGAGCATCCCAACCATTCTGTGCTGAACAATGTGCTCCATTGCCTGAGCAGCAGCACAGGGGCAGCTCCTTCCCTTGGTGTGCACCTTACCTCCTTCAGTGATATTTTTTAGAATTAACTTCATTAATCACTTAAAGGAGTGGCTCAAAGGGTATTTTATGGAGGTCATTTGCTGGGGTTTTATTCCATAAGTCTTGTAAACTTTTCTCAGACTGGTCTGTCTGAAAGGAGTGAGAAAATTCTGTAGGAACCAGTATGAGCCAAGCCCCTGTGCAGTGAGCCATGTGTGTGTGCTGCTCCATCCTGGCTCTGGCATTTGCTCACCCTGTGCTCCCTGGGCAGCAGGGAGGGGATTTGGGGTGCCCAGCCAGGGCCAAACCCCCACCCCCTCTGCTCCTGTGGGGCCCCAGCCCCTCTCCACACAGCAGGAGCAACAGTTTGTCTGCACAGATTTGGGGGAAAACCAGTTAATATAACAATAGCACTAAATCAGGCTCAGAACTTCAAGTACAATTCACAGCAAGAAGTTGTTAATACCTTTATTATGGGATAAAATGTATTCACGATATTAAAGACATCACATTTCTGCCCTGGTGTCACATTTTAGATGTAGCGTAGATAAATGATCTATCACTGTAAGAGATCTACAAAAACCATTAGTAACCATGACATTTTGACGTCAGATTTTAAAAAATTCCTAAGTAATCTTTTTGATTTATGAAATGGTGTCCAGGTTCATCGAGACTGATCTCAGATTTATCACAGCCTGGTTAGAATTATTAATGATTTTCAATTTGTAAATCCAATGCCAGCATGTCCAAGTGCTCTCAGCAAAATCACAGAGAGCTGACAGGGAGATTTTGCTCAATCCATAGTTTTCAGCTCTTGCAGGATTTGGTGGTTAACCCCTGGTGTGCCGGCGCGGCACAGCCATTGTTCTGAGCGGCACAAAGAGCCCGGGATGAGCCGCGGCCCGAGCGCCGCCAAACAAACAGCAGCGAGCGAGCTGCGGCCCCAGGCTCCTGCCCAACACCTTAAAGACTTCAATTATAATGAGAAGAAAAGCTGATCTAAGCCAAAACAGACAGGCTCGGGTAGTTCTCCCCGACAATTCATCACGGAGGAGATGAAAAGGAGGCAGGGGCAGAGAAAAAAGCTCGGGCAGGTCTGCATCCCCCCGAGGCAGCGGGAATGTCTCTGCAGAGCAAAGCGCGCCTCGGGAAACACCTCCAGAGCCCCAGCAGAACGTTTGTTCCATCGCTGATGGGGCACCTGCCACACCCCTGCAGCGGTAAGGGGCGTTTGGATGCTCAGATGCTCTCAGCAGAGGGAAGGTGCTGCTCCCCGGGAGGGGTGAGAGGCTCTGTGCCACCACTGCTGCCCTGCCAGGGGGACAGGTGCCAGCACAGACACCAGCGTGTCACCTGCCAGCCTCCCCGGGACCAGCACTGCCTTTGTTTATTAGGATGGTGAAAGGAAGCCCACCATGATTCCTCCTTAGGCTGTGGACAGCCGAATTATTATTTATTTTAAAAATCCTCTGTCCCATTTCCTGGATTTCCAAGGCTGTCCCTGTCCTGCTGAGGGTCCAGCCCATCCTGGGCACAGAGGGATGGGCAGGGGGCAGCCCCAGGGCTGGGGGCTCAGGTTTGTTAAACACGGGCAGAGGACACTGGGCTGGGCTCTGGGCTGGCTCTGCTCTGGAATCCAGGCAGCACAGCAGGCTGTGCAGCCCAGAGCCTGAGGATCAGCAAGGTTTACAGGTGCTGCTCAGCCTCTGGGTGGGTTTTAGCTCTGCACTGCATGAGCATCAGGAAGGCAGCATTTCAAGAAGGATAAAATTCCAGCAATCCTCTAGTCCAGCACTGTCACAACTGCTCAGGCTCCCCAGAGCATGCAGGTGCCTGGGGAGAGTTGGTGTCTAGTTTTCTCTCAAGTACTCCACCTTAATTGGGCAGGTAAAACTCTATAATTAGGGACCTTAGCTGGGGAATTTTTCTAATCCATCATATCTGCTCCATTATTCAACTCTATCAACTGCAGGCATGCAGGGAGAAGCAGGACATTCTTCACAACACTGTCAATATTAGCGTCCTTCCAATTACAGAGCATTATAATGGCAACCTGATGAGGAACTGTGACAGGCTGCCTGCAACTTCTAACTTTGGATTAAAGCCTCCTTCAAGATGCTCCCCTTTAATTTATGGCACAGGTGAGGAAATGCTGGGAGGGAGCATTGGGGCTCCATGGATGCTCTTAACCCACCCAGAAGAGCGCAGAGTGGTTCCAGGACAGCCCCAGATCTGTCCCCATCCCTTCCACACAGAATCACAGAATGGTAAAGGTTGGAAGAGACCTGCAAGGCCATCAAGTCCAAGCTTTGCCCAATCCCCCAGCCTCCTCCCAGGGAGCTGTGGAGGGACAGTGGCACAGCAGGAGGGCACAGCCCCCTCAGTTCAGCACTGATGGGAACCTCCAGGGACAGGGACAGGGCTCCAGGGACAGGGACAGGGCTCCAGCCCCTCCAGATCTGCTCCATGCTTGGGCTGTCTGCAGCTGGCAGAGGAGGGCTGTGAGTGCTGATACCACAGTTGAAAAAGGGGGTTTTATTAAAATATTCTTCTGACAGGTTCATTTTCTGAATTCCTCTGGATTATTTCCAGCATTCCAGTTCCATCAGAAAAAACTCTTTTCAGGGGGTGGGGAGAGGCTGTGGGGCGTTTCTTCCCTTCTCATTTAGATGGTGAAAGTCAATCCTTTGAGAGTCTGAAGCAGCCAGAGCTAGCTGTGATGGAGTGCATCATTTCAGAGTGCAAGAGAGGGGCTGGGACAGAGCAGTGTCCTGAGGAGCTGGAGCCCTGCAGGGCCCTCCCTGCACAGGGAGCAGCCAGGGCTGCAGCTGCCCTTGCTTTGTGTGCAGGGCTGAGTCAGCTGCAGCTCTGGCCGGGGCACAAGGGGTCCCCTCCTGCTGCAGTGCCAACCTCCCCTGGACCTGAGTCCCTCCAGAGCACCTGGAATGGCAACCTGAGCCCAGGAATGCTGGCCACTTCTTCAAATCACGGTGCCTTTCCAAACAAACGTGATTCCAATGGAAAACCAACATGACAAGAGGCACACACAGTAATAACCCAGTGAGGAGACATGGCTCTCAAGACATCTACAGACCCCAGATTAAATGAAATTTTGACAGAGAAAAATATGTTTTGGCAACATTTCCTGATCCACAATTCAAAGAGAAAATTGAAACCATATTTCCGTAAGAATCAGACACTGGAAAGAAGTTCTTAATAAACAAAAAGAGACACGTCATGTAATTCACTCCCTTTTCCTCTTTTCCATTTGTTGGCCAGGAACAATTAACAGTCAAGGAAAGAAGGTTTTTAACAGAAAATTTGTACTTGAACCTGATAAAATCAACTTGGGAAGAAGCTTCCCAGCTGCAAGGCTGAATATTTATGTCTGGAGATGTAAGGAACATTCCAAAATATTAAATAATTTGCAAAAAAAAGCTGCTGGGTTTGGGTTGAAATCCTCTGCTCTGCAGCCTCCTCTCCACCTCACTTTTAAAAACACCATCTAGAGAATCCAGAGGTGGAGAGGACTGAGAGGGACTGCTGTCCTTGCTTGGTCAGGGCCACGTTAAACATGGAAGGGGTCAGTGACTGCTGGACCTGTTTCCATGCTCAGTTACCCCGAAGTCAAGCACACCTGCACAGGGGTGGCTCAGGTATGGAGTGGCAGGAAATCTCTCTTCATGCCAGAGCCACTGCCCTAAACTCAGATTTTTTTCCCCTGGATTTTCTGCTCTAATTGTTCCCAGGACATAAAGCTTTGGCACTGCATTCTTTTGTTAATTTGAAAATTCTCATCCTTTCTCGTAAGTGAAAACTGAAGGAAAACAAGGTAAATATAATTTTTGTTAGGTGTGGAAATCCTCAGGATCCCCTCACCTCACAGAAGATAACCTGGAGATGCACTGGCACATGGAGAAGTATTTTGCTCCTGCAAAGGTTCACGTGCAGGCCCAGAGGAGCAGAGCAGCACCCTGGGCTGTGACCCTGAGCCCCCTGGACCCCTCCAGCCCAGGCCCAGGCCCGGAGGGATGGGGGAGCTGTGCTGGTGACGTGCACAGGGGCAGGCACTGGCCCTCCTGCACAGCAGAGTGACATGAATTAGCGCGTGACAGTGACAGAAAATGGAAAAGAATGGCCCTGCAAATGCAGTTACAAGAGAAAAGCAAATTGATTTAGTGGACATATGAGTATTTTTGAGAGAGAAAGCAAGAGAGCTGCCTGACATATTCCAAGATACCCCTCGATTGCCTCTCTTAAGGAGATGTCATTCAGATTTCCCTGAACTAGCCTTTAAATTAGTTCTATAAATAGATGGGGCCCTGGCAGTATTTACAGTGTGAGCATCAGGTGAAAACTCCAGCGGCTGCTGCTCTCACCTTGTGCCTGCCCCACTGGAGGTTAACTCTGATTTCCATGTTAATGCTGCCTCCATCCCAATGGCTGCCATTTGTCAAATTAACATTCATTTCAACAACCCAAAAGTGAGAGCTTTTAAACATTAATTCACAACTATGAGCTCTTCTCAGCACATTATTATGTTACTGTGATGAAACAAACTGCCTATGGAAAGATATAGATCCTGCTGGAAACGTTGGCACTGCTGATGGGAGCGGAGGGAACAGAGAGTGGCAGTGCCAGTGTCCCAGAGGTGGCAGAGGTGGCAGTGCCAGTGTCCCAGGGCTGGCAGAGGTGGCAGTGCCCATGTCCCAGGGCTGGCAGAGGTGGCAGTGCCTGTGTCCCAGGGCTGGCAGAGGTGGCAGTGCCCATGTCCCAGGGCTGGCAGAGGTGGCAGTGCCAGTGTCCCAGAGGTGGCAGAGGTGGCAGTGCCCATGTCCCAGGGGTGGCAGAGGTGGCAGTGCCCATGTCCCAGGGCTGGCAGAGGTGGCAGTGCCAGTGTCCCGGGGTGGCAGAGGTGGCAGTGCCCATGTCCCAGGGCTGGCAGAGGTGGCAGTGCCAGTGTCCCAGAGGTGGCAGAGGTGGCAGTGCCCATGTCCCAGAGGTGGCAGAGGTGGCAGTGCCAGTGTCCCAGGGGTGGCAGAGGTGGCACAAACGGAGCCAGGAGATCCCAGGCTGCTGCCCATGGTATCTGCCCCAGCACGGCTCCCAAGAGCAGCTCAGGGCTGTGTCCCACCCGGGGTTTTGGAGTCCCCAAATGTTTCTGGGAGTGCCAGCTCGCCCCCCTCGCCTGCCCTCTCCTCCTGTGCGGCATTCCCGGGAAGAGGCTCGCCAGGAACCTCTCTCAGTGCACGAGCATTTCCAAGGCAGAGATTATCATCTGAAAGATTTAAATCGGTGCTATTTTGGGTCCGCAATTATTCCAGCTCTCACCATGACTGATCAGTGTGCTGTCTCTGATTAACAAGACAAATTAGGGGAAGGCCCTCGCTGCCGAGGGTGCGGACAAAGGCAGGATGCGCCCGTGGGACATCCGCGGGCATGTGCTCCTCCCTGCAGCCCCAGGCGACACCGCTTCCCAAATCCGCCGTGCCGGGGGCCCGAAGGCACGGACGGGCCGGCAGCCACTGCCCCCGGCACTCGGCGGGACCGGGGCAATGCCAGACCCGAGGGAACCCGAGGGACCCGCGGGAACCCCCGGGCCCACAGCACCGTGTGCGCCACTAGCCCCATGCGGAGCCTCGGGTGCTGCAGGTGGCACTCGGTGACCCTGTCCCCTCCCTAGCACCGCCCGTCACCGCTGTCCCCAGGGCCCGGCGCTGCAGGTGGCACTCGGTGACCCTGTCCCCTCCCTAGCACCGCCCGTCACCGCTGTCCCCAGGGCCCGGCGCTGCCCCCCGCGCCCTCCGGCACACCCGGGTCCCTTCCCCACGCCTCATCCCTCCCATCCTGTGTCCCAGTCTGGCTGGAGCTCCAGAGGAATTCAGGGATAAGCTGGACTGAGGCGCGTCTCTCTCAGCTCTCTGGGGAGCTGTGCCAGTGGTGCTGCAGGACGGGATTTCCTCTCGCTCCCCGGAATGAGAAGGGACAGAGGGGACCCTGTGCCCTGGAGGAGCCCGAGGCGCTGGCGGGGGCCGGGGGCCGGAGCCCGGACTGTGCAGCCAAGGCACTGCGTCCCACATCGGCTCTCCTGGATTTCCTGAGGGTCTGTCTCCCCAAATACGCACAGACAGATACCCACAACTCGACTACGTCTGGCTCCTAACCGAATCCAGAGCCGTAATTCAATCAAGATGTTCTGCTGACACCATAAAGAGGAGAGCGGCGTGGAGCAGCGAGTGGAAACGCCAGCAGAACCCGAGACTGAGTTACAGCTGCACTGCTGCTCCAGACACGCCGTGCTCAGACACAGGGGAACAGAGTCCTCTTTGTTAAACTAATTATTTTAATACATGGAAGGAGAGGACAGAAAGGACCTGTTAAATATTTACCATTTCAGGCCTTTCCTTGCCGGACATTTTTTCACTGTTGATATAAGCTGCTCTGCGCCGCAGTTAAACCTGCCCATAAAAATGGAAAGGTTCGAAGTGTGCATGACATATTTCAGGGGGACAGGGTGACTCCAGGGGCTGGTAATGAAGCCCAGAGCCTCTCACCTCTGTAGCACTGCTTTGAATCCAAACCCCATTTCCATCTGCAGGTGGTTTCGCTGCTCCCTGTCCCTGTGATCCCCACCGGCACCGGCCCCGTCTGTCCCATCGGAGGGGACAGCAGCGCAGGGGAAGCGGCTCGAGCTCTCCCTTGAGCTTTTGGGAGCCCCAGGACAAGCAGAGCACAGTGCAGGGTCGGCGGGGACAGGGGGGCTCAGAGCACCCCGAGAGCCGCGGGTTCCTCCCGCCTGGAGCGGGCGGGGCCGGGGGGGACAGCGGGCACCGGGACCTTGTCATCAGTGCGGGCATCAGTGCGGGCCCGGGAGGGTTTGGGAAAAGCTGCAGGAATGGAAACAGCCCCGAGTGCTGCGGGGAGAGCTGAGACCCCCGAGAGCTGGGACCCCCGAAAGCTGAGAGCTGAGCCCTGGGACCCCGCTGGGACCCCGAGCCCTGGGACCCCGAGCGCTGGGACCCCGAGCCCTGGGACCCCGAGCCCTGGGACCCCGAGCTGGGACCCCGAGCCCTGGGACCCCGACCCCGAGCCCTGGGACCCCGAGCCCTGGGACCCCCGAGCCCTGGGACCCCCGAGCGCTGGGACCCCCGAGCCCTGGGACCCTGGGACCCCCGAGCCCTGGGACCCCCGAGCCCTGGGACCCCCGAGCGCTGGGACCCCCGAGCCCTGGGACCCCCGAGCGCTGGGACCCCCGAGCCCTGGGACCCCCGAGCGCAGTCCCTCGGCCGTGCCTGGAGCTCACCTGGCCGGGAGCCACCTGGGCAGGGGCAGAGGGGACAGGTGAGCCTCCACCGGGAGAAGGGAAAGCGTCTGCCTGCCCTGGTGCTGCCTGTTGCGTCTGTCCGTCTGTCTGTCCGTCCGTCTGGCTGCCGATTAAACGAGCCCTCTGTTCCCAGCCCCGGCTCCATCCTCAGCCCAACGGGGCGGGATCGCAGCTGCCCCTGCCCAGGGCTCCTCTGAGGAGCTCAAATTCTGCAGATCTCAGCAAAAACTCTGGGAAGAACTCAAATATGCAGCAAGCACTGATTTTCCATGTGGATGCATTGCCATTAGGCTTACCCATTAATGGGAATAATAGTAATTGTTATGATAATGATGATTATAGAGACTACTTCATATTTACTGAGGTTGGAAATATCTAAACCAAACCCTTGCACAAGCCGTGTGCTTTTATCAAAGCCATTAATGTCTGAGATAACATTTCTTAATGCCAAATTTTCTATGAAAACGTATATTTATATCAAGAAAATTAAATTTCAGCTTAAGGTTCTTATTATAAATAAAAGAAAATAAGTCAATAAAACAATAAATATTTAACTGAATGAAGCAGAAATTATATCCAATTATATTTTCTTTAAAACTCAATTTATCTGCCAATATTTTCTTTAAATGCTCATGTTACTTTTTCACTTACTAACAATAAATGCCTGGATGCATTTCAAAGTGGTGCCTTTTCTATTATTTCATTTCCTGGAGTCCTCGGCTTGAAAGGACATTAATAGCACACTATAAATAAATAAAAAAAAAAAAATTTAAAAAGTTACTTAAGGATTTACAGCTGAGGATTTCTATGGAAACAAACCGGAGAGGAGAGTTTGCATCAGGATGGGGGTGGGGGATGGAAACAAAGAGCTGGAAAAGGGAACCAAAGTTCAGCTGCCACATGGCAGCCCCAGATCCCCCTGCCTGCACCCAGCTCCTGTCGGGGTCACTCGGGTGGGGGGCACACGGGTCCCCCCAGAGCAGCCACTGCCTCCTGGTGCTGCTCTGGCACGGGAACATGGAGGCACAGGGATGGTTTGGGCTGCCAGGGAAGCTGCTGCCAGACCCCTGCCTGTGCCCCAGGTGAGGAAAGCTGCAGGGATGATGCCACACCAGGGCACTGTGGGACACTGGGATGCCATGGGGCACCACAGGACACTGGGACACCCTGGGACACTGGCAGGCCACGAGCCTGGGACACCTCCTTGCCCCAGCTGCCTCTGCCCCGTGCTCACCCCCTGGGATGTGAGCTGCAGCCAGCAGAGGGGAATGGCTCCATCGCCAGCTCTTGCAAATGGGAAGCGGATTTCCAAGTGAGAGGAACCAAAATGACTTGCATAACATAGGAAACAATTCAACAATCAAAAAATCTTTCACTACTTAATAGGATTTTATAAATTGAATTATCTGTGTAAGCGCTGACAGCCTGAGCTGATCAATCCATTAAGGGAGGCCAGGCTCAGCGGGAGGGGGCTGCTGGAGGGCACCTGGCTCCTTTCACACCCCCGGACCCCCAGGGCAGGGCTGTGCCAGGGCCTCCCCAGCCTGGCACTGCTCCTGTGGGACAGCCCTGCTCTGGCTGGGGACACCCAGCCTCGCATTCAGGGCCACAGCTGGGACATAGGCCCAGCCCAGCCCTGTGTCTGTGCAGCCAGAGGGCCCTGGGGACAGGCAGAGCCCTGGGTGTCCCCCCTGTCACCTGCTGAGGCTGCTGCAATCTGCCTCTCCCATGGAGTGTGCACTGACACACAGGGTGCAGGAGGTTATTGATGGCTTGTAGGACCAGGTGTTCACAGACGAAAGGTTAGTTTATTAATCCTCTGGGAGACCTTATGAAAAACAAATTCAGGTAAACAACATATTTTTCTTGACTGCTTTCAAGATTTAAAGCAGGGATCCTGTTCTTGGAGTCTCTTCGACGCATTTCCATTGCACTCTGTTATTACATTCTTCAAAAAAGAGAGATTGCTTCTCATGCCACATTCTGGGAGAGAGAAACCTAATTGAATCTGCTGCCCATGTGGCTGGACAGCATCTCCTTCCCAGTTATGGATGGGCTGGAGAGTCTCTAAGCACACAAGGCAATGTTCTGCTGGGTGCCTGCAGCTCCACGCTGCGTCCCTTCCTGGTGCCCACCCGCTCAGCGCCCGTGGTGCCCAGCCACAGACATTCCCTCTGCACCCAGAGCAGGGTTAGCTGTGGCTTTGTCCAGCCAAGGTGGGGGTAAAGATGGGTTTGCAAGTGAAGCCTCCTGTGTGTCCCCTCCAGGGAGGAGCTGGGGTCACTGGGGGCTCTCAGGGTGGCACAGACACTTCCCAGCCCTGCACCCTACAGTGCCCCAAATCACCTCCCACCCCTCCCAGCACTGCCCTAGTGTGGCAGGACAAAGCCCCAGCCTGGGGCCCACCACAGAGCCCACCATGAGCAACCAGCCCCCAGGTGGCTGCCCTGGGACCAGAGGGGACCAGTGGGGACCAGTGAAGGCTGATCTGAGCAGGAATCTCACAGGGCTGCAGGACACTGCACACTGCCTCATGTAGGCTCTGAGCATGGTGCTCAGGAGAGAGAAATCCCTGTGCCCTCTTTATGACCACTGGAACTTGATTAAGCACTGAACTTTAATTAATTGACCGGCTTGGAGTAATAAGATGTGCCGATCTGCTTTGCCCAGCGAAGAGGTGAATAGTTAATTCCCATGAACTGTCAGGTGTGAGACATGAACCCCACCATCGATCAGGCGGGGCACAGACACCGGCGCTGCCCGGACCCTGCCCAGCCCTGCTGGGACGTGTCCTGGACCCCTCCCAGCCCTGCTCTGACGTGTCCTGGACCCCTCCCGATAAGCCCAGAGCTTGCCTGAGCTCTCAGCTGGAGTGCTCAGCCCTGCAGCGGGACATTGCCTCTGCCCCCAGGCACCTGGGCACCCCTGGGGCCCTCCGTGCCCCTCCAGCCATTGCCCAGCCATGGGCAGAGATGGGGCAGGGATTTTCCTGCCAGTCCCACTCCTGGCCTTCCCCTGCAGTGCCTGGGGAGGCATTCCAAATGCCAGCTCCTCATTACTTCCATTACTTCTCCCCCAAAGAGTCAAGGTTCTGAGGCGAATCCCCTCAGCCCAGCGTGTGCTGCAGAGCCAGGAGCAGCAGCCAGGGAGGAGAAAAAGGGCAGGAAGGTCTTCCCCTCCAGGATGGGCTGGAGCAGGAGGGCGAGGCCCCAGAGCACATGCCCTGCCTGTGCTCCAGCGTGCCTCTCCTGCTCCTTAAATTGATTGGCACTTTCTATTTGAGGAAAAATGAGTTCTTAAAATTGAAATACTGGTTATTGTTATGGTAATACAGTGAGGCTGTGGCAGCAGAGATTTTAAGATACAAAAAGGGTTAGTTTGAATCAAGCAGCTGAGAGGCGAGTCTGTATGAAGTACTCAGGACTAATGAGTTCCGAGGGATCCGCGTATCGGGTCCGGACCCCTTAATGCTGCTGATTCAAGTGGTGGGTGCAGGTAATCACCAAGATAACCCGAGGCCTCTGGGATCATTACTGCTTTATCACATTTTGTATAAAATATTTTCGGCCTCATTTAGGATGTCAGCCTCTATCAAACATTTCCTGGCGCTAAGAGCGCGACGCAGCCCCGCAGCTCCAGCGTACCTGGAGCCTTCCCCATCCCCTCCTGGCCCTGCACACCTGGGACCTGCCCTGTTCTCTCCAGGCTGGTGTACCTGGAACCCTCCTGCCCCACCCTGGCCTCTCTGAGGGGGCTCTGGTGCTGGACAGATTTGTGAATGATGTGAGAACAAAAGTATTGAGCCATATTAGCAGGACATAGTGACTGATTCCCAGCATCTGTTATTGCTTTCTCTCATCTGTACCTGAAATTAGCAATTTAGAGCCCATACCTTTATTTGGAAAATAATAGTACAGAAGTATAAAATTTTAATATGCTCTCAGTAAAATGAAAAATGAGCGGTTATGATATTGTCTAACACTTTCAAATGTGTTTATTAATTCATGTTTTAAATCATAAGTTTCATTCTGCAGGAGAGTCATACACAGCAATAAGCAAGTTTTAAAATATTAATGAATAAACAATATTTCTCTATTGAAATATAACATGCTTCTTTGAACAATGTACCAATGGTAATAAATCACAACCAGCAGAAAATTGCATTTCATATTTAATACAACTTGAACTCTGCCTCTTTATAAATTATATCTTTTTTGTTTAATTGGCATCAGTTCAGATCTAGCAGATTGCTAATAAAATTCTGGATTTCCATACTTAATGACGCGTGCACTTTACGCTGAATTTTACCACAAAAAAAAAAAAAAAAAAAAAAATTCCAATCTTTTATTCCACAAAGAGAAGGCGCTGATAGGTGATCCCGCAGCACGGGCAGTGGCCCCGTTTGCTCTCCCAAAGCCTCGCTGTCCCCCGCAGCCAGGGGTGGCTGTGTGGCACATTGCCCTGCTCCGAGGTGCCGTGCCCAGACCGGGGGGAGGAGGAGAAGGAGGGTCCCTTCCCCTCCGGGGGTCCCTGTCCCAGAGATGTGCCTTTGGGGACACCCCTGCGTCCCCACCCACCCCAGGAAACTCAGCACCCGCATCAGCACGGCGGAGAGGAGTGAAAGTAATTAGGTTTAATTAGCCTGTGTAAACACGATCCTCAAATTCGTTGCCACATGAGGGTTTTGGCAGTCTCCAATAAATTAATCCCTTTTATTATATCAATGACAGGAAGATGATCAAATAGGCTTTGATATAGATTTGGGGATTTAGCACCTAGTAGCGCTCTGACACGCTTGAACTTCTCCTGCTGCTGCTGCTGCTGGAGGCAAGAACGGGGCTACGAGCGGCGGCTGCTTCCGAGCGGAGCGGCTGAGACACCGCTGGGACGCCGGGGAAACTTTGAACAGAAGTTTATCTTCAGGATTTGTTGGGTAAGTTGGGTTTCCAGAGGGTAGGGTGACGTGAGGAGAGGTGTGGGAGGAAGGGAGCACGCTGATGAGGAGCAGCAATTAGCGCATCCCGAGCGGGAGCGGAGCTGCGCGCAGCCCGAGCTCCCCTCCCTGCCGGGGCGCACGGAGCTGAGCCCGGCTCAAAGCGAGCCTGGCACTGGGCTGAGCCCGGAGCAAAGCGAGCCCGGCACTGGGCTGAGCCTGGCACCGGGCTGAGCCCGGAGCCCGGCTCAAAGCGAGCCTGGCACTGGGCTGAGCCCGGAGCCCGGCTCAAAGCGAGCCTGGCACTGGGCTGAGCCCGGAGCCCGGCTCTGGGCTGAGCCGGAGCAAAGCGAGCCTGGCACTGGGCTGAGCCCGGAGCAAAGCGATCCTCGCACCGTGCTGAGCCCGGAGCCCGGAGCAAAGCGAGCCTGGCACCGTGCTGAGCCCCGGGATGGGCTCTGCTGCTGCCGCAGGGCCCCTGGCACAGCTGCTCCTGAGCGGCACGGACCATTTATTTCCCTGGGACACAGCCCACACCTGTGGCTCGTACTGCCAGCTCCATCCTCCCACTGTGCCAGCGCCTTTGTCATTCGGGGGAAATAAATCCGGCGGCAACAGGTGGTCCGGAGTGCCCGCAGAAGGTGAGGGACCCCATGTCCCACCTGGGATAGCCAGGAGACTGGTTCAGCTACTATGCCATCCCAGGTATCCCCATCCTCCCTGGGCATGATGGCAAACAAACCTCCTCCAACCCCTGCAACCAAGGAAAGGATCACTGGGTGGGAATTCTAATCATATATTATATTACCATGTCATATTAGACTAATAAAATCCTAATATGATACAGGAATGGGGAGCATATCATAACTCCTCTGTGGCTAATACAATGCAGGCAATAAATCACTGCAGGGCTTATCCTTAACAATTGTATCAGAGCTTTCTGTGTCACACTGATAACTCAGTCCCTCTGATCTAATGGTTCACTTTTCTTCACAGTCCATATGGCAGTGACATTAAAGCTAATGAAATAAAATAAAATTTGCCAATCTTTGAAGAATTCAGTTCTTTAAAAAAAGATGTATTTTATTAACACAAACTGGAAACATTTCAGTTACTCATGGTTACTTTTATCACTCTGGAAATACACGGCACAGATATTGGCAGTGGCATTGCACATCGGCTCCCATGTGCTCAAGACGTCTCTGAAGGATCCCACAGCACTGCTCAGCCTCGCACTCGTGGTGCCAAAGCCAGCAGAGCTGCCCCCCTGACGCAGGCCCCAAGGTCTCCCCAGCTCCTCCCTTCCCCAGGATCCCTCATTGCACCCAAGCCCGGACACACAGGGAGCCGGGCACAGGGGGAGTTTGTCACCTGCTCCACTGCCAGCAGAGGAAGCTTTGCTGTTCTCTGGGGGGCTGTGAGGCCGTGGGGTGCTCCCATGGCCCGGCAGGTCACAACCAGAGGCATCGTGTCTCCCCAGGTGCAGGGCTCCTCATGGCTCTCCTGCAGGACACCCCCGAGCAGTGGCCGTGCCATGGTCCCCAAGGTCCCCGCGGTCCCCAAGGTCCCCCGGCACAGCAGCTCAGATGGAGCTGGGCTGGTCCCAGAAGTGGCTGTGGAGCCGTGCCAGGGGAGCACTGTGGCTCTCTCCTCCAGACACCCTGTGCCTGTCCCAGTGATGGATGCCTCGGTCAGGTCAGTGCCGGGCACCGGAGATGGCCATTCCAGCACCTGCTGCAAATCCTCCTTTAGGTCCTGCTGTGCTCCACACAGGGTCTGAGGGCTGGCACCTCCCATGGCTGCTGGGCTCCGGCTGCAGGGCTCTCGTGTGCCAGAAGCTCAAACGTGGGCGCAGGGGATGAGGATGGTGCCGCTGAGCTGCAGGGTGGGAGCGCTGAGGGTCTCCTCCCCCGGTGACTCCGACGGCCCTTCAGGGTGCAGCTACGGCTGAAACACAATTTACCATCAGCAGCTTGATCCTAGTACTGGTGCTGGCAGTAAACCTCCCTGATGCGTGATCAGGCCTCAAGGATAAGATGTTTATTATTTACCATGGAACCACGTGGCTGCTCTCCAACGTAAGGAAAAGCCAAATTGCACTTGTAATTCAAAGGGACCCAAAGCCTTAATGCTGCAAAGCAGCAGCTAATGATGCCCAGCGGGCGTGGGGCACGCAAGGACGGCCCAAAGGTTGTTGATGGCCTTCCTATGAACCTCCTCAGTGTGTGACAGGTCCTTGCCTGTGGCCAGCAGAGATGTGATCA
The DNA here is from genome assembly GCA_030060385.1 of Muscicapa striata striata. Classification (NCBI taxonomy): domain Eukaryota; kingdom Metazoa; phylum Chordata; class Aves; order Passeriformes; family Muscicapidae; genus Muscicapa; species Muscicapa striata. The sequence continues at coordinate 3,606,742 of JAREIS010000026.1, read as the reverse complement.
AGATGAGGGACGTCTGAGTGTTCATTACGCTGCCTACTACGCCTCCGCTGACACACTTCACATTTAAAATATAAAATACCGTTTCCACTGAGCTGTAGCACGAACACTGAGCATGCAGACTTGGGGAGCTCCATTAGCAAATGCAAATTGTTGGGTGTTTTGTCCTCAGCATGCAGAAGTCTTCGGCAGTCCACAGTCCCCACCTGCCCCAGCTCCCTTTAACTGATAGCAAAGGCTTTGCAATGCATGTCTGGCTATTTACTTGTTTATTTAAATGCACCACCTGTAGAAGAAGCAGCACTGTTCAATTCCAAACCTGATCCAGGTGAGCCTGCTCTGTGAACGAGAGCAGCAGCAGTCACTGGGGCATGAGAGCGTGGGGCACGGTGCCACCGCAGCCCAGGGGGGAGAGTGGGAGAACAAAACTACTTTACAAAATAACCTGATACAAGAATTGCCAAGAAAAGCTGAACCACAAGCTCATTGAATCATGCAAATAATTGTTCAGCCCCCAAAACAACACCTGAAGGCTTGAACAGCCAAAGGGAAGGGAAGGTGATGGCCCAGCAGCTCCTTGGAGCTGGTGCTGGTGAGCGCTCGGCTCCTCCTGCCTAGCTGCACTAACCCGAGTAGTGAGTAGTTATATTTATCAAAGACCATTTGCTGCAAGTGATTAACGTTAATTTGATTTCCTGTGAGTCAATTTCCTTGAGATATGGTAAATAGGCTATTACCTGTTATTGACCTTTACTTTATTAAAAAGACTTAAAATTAGCATTTATATATATACGTCCTTCCAAAAAAGTTTTTTTAATAAAGAAAAATATTTTTATAATCACATTAGACTTGCTAGCTGAGGCTATAGCTCCAAAGTTAATGTTAAATAAAAATGGTAATTAAGAGTGAATATGATGATGGTTTTTAAACTCATCTAAAGGCCTGACCCCTTCCTTTACCTCCACTTGATTTGTGGCTCCCAAGCAGAGCAGGGTGGCAGCGGAGGCAGGCGCTGGCAGGTGGAAGCCTTTGCCCAGGGTGTGCCTCTGCCAGGATTTCCAATTCTCTCCTTGGAAGAGGGCACAAGGACCTGCTGGTGCTTAAGAGATGCTCAGCTCCTGCTCCATGCCAGCTCGCTTTTCTGGAGACCACACACCTCCTCAGGCTGACTTGAACTGAGCAGGAAGAAATTACATCAACATTTGATCATGAAAGCAAAAAGTTTATTCATGTTTGAAACTACATATAACTACCACGAGGAAGACTCTTCAATCCAGGGTGTAATCCAGTTAGAAAGTAACACGAAACGGTTTAATACATTAGAATCACTGCCACAAATTATTTTCATGACTCAATCAGTTTCAGAATCGCATACAATACAAAAGAGAGAGAAAAAGGGCCCCTGCAGTCCAGGGGGATGTACAGTACTGAATACTGAAGTCTGTATGCATTACAATTAGTTGTTGGTTTTTGCGTGTATTAGTAACAAGATGAAGAACATTCAAAATGCTTCTCAGTATTTACAACAGTTGCACTGTTTTGTGTCCAACCTAAGACCCCATGTTTCCACTTCCGCTTCTTTAGCAGTTGCCAAGGCAACCCTGATTTGTAGGAGATTACAATGTACATTACATTTCGTGGGGAAACAAAGAGTTAATTACAAGATGCAAAAAGATAAGAAAGAGACAAACTACAGCGTGAGTATCGTTCAGAGGTAGTAAGTGAGCACTCTAAGCTACAGAACATGTTGAAAGTCTATTGGTTTGTATGAGTTCGCATGAGGTAATAAAGCTGTGTTTGATTGGTGAGATGTATAAATACTCTTTTGCTACACTATGTACAACACTCCATATCGCGGTGCTTTTTCCTTTCCTTTTCCTTTGTTTGCTGCCTGTGAGAGGCACCAGCCCTTGGCAGGCGTGGGTAGCACCCAGCTCGTACTGTAAAACCCCGGGTGGTGGCGTGCACAGAGACCAGCAGCAAGAGTCGGCGTCTCCCAAGAACAACCTGCGTCCGTGCCGGGGTACGGAGAGGAGACTCGGCCTCCGGGGGGCTTTAGCAAGAAAAGATGCTCCTGGCTTCCAATCTAATTTGTAAGACAATAGATCTCAACAAAAATGTGACGAATAAGGATTCTTAAACACGACCATTGTTAACCGAAATAACTGAACAGCTCTTTTTATTCCAGCTCTGTGAGAGATATGAAAAGATGAAACACAATCAAAGTCTGTGATTCCTGTCGACTTTCCATGGAAATATGCACACAATTAAATTTGGGTGAGGCGGTTCTTTGTGTCTGCTCTTGCTACTGAGGTTAAGCTTGTCCTGTACTTTTACCCTTAAGGCCAAGTAATTGGCAACTGTTAGACCAACATCATTAAAACTGCTGACAATAAATTATGATAAAATAGTTACAGGGCTATAAACAATGCTAAATCTTGGCCTAATTGGATAAAGTGCTTTTTAACATTGTGTGTTTTAAGTATAAATACAAATGATTATGATACCTTTAAAAAACAGATTTACCAAGTTTTCTAATAAGACAAGGTTTTACAGTAAAGCTGTAGGTGGTTGGCTACAAAAAACTCTTTCCTTTTTCTCCTGCAACTCTGAATGCGCTAATCAAGGCATCTCAGCTCAGGGAAAAAGTGTTGCTAGGAGATTAGTTAGAGGTATCCGAGTGCACACTTCCCGGCCCTTCTGTAGGGGAAGTCACAGAAGATGGAGTGGTTGCGTCCTGCCAGCCTCCATTAGCCTGCAAAGGCAAAAACAAGTCAATTGATACCATTGCGCATATTAATGTCCAGGGCTGGCGGCGGGCTGGGGGCGATGCTGAGGGAAGGGAATTGTCCCGCAGCCCTGGGCTGCAGGGCCGGGCCGGGCCGGGACAGCGGGAGCCCTTCAGCCAGTGCTGCAGCCAGGACTGTGGCGTTTCTGCAGAGACCATCCCTGCTCTAATGAGCAGCGTCCCTTCACCGGCACTTCAGCTTTTCCCCTGAGAACACCCGCCTGGGGCAATGCGTGTTTAACCCCCGCGTGTCCCTTCACTTCTCGGAGCTCGCAATGGCCTTTCCCCACCGGCAGGGCCCTGGGCAGAGCTGTGCCGCCCGGTTCGGTGCACATCCCCCGGCTCCCGGTGAAGGGCACACGGGGAGGGATCGGTTTCCAATTCTGTGCAGCGGCAGGGCCGCTCCGGCCTGTCGGTGCGGCCCCGGCCCCGCCGCCCCGGCCCTGCCTCAGCGCGAGCAGCGCACCAACAAATTTGCCTTATGTCTCGGCCAATCGAGGCAATTGCTGGAATCAATGTCTGATCGGATTTCGGCTGTGGCAGACAGCTTGTCGCTACATATTTTTATGTCAGTCAAGAAGAGGGAGGCGCGGGGCTCGTGCGCTGGGGGACGCTGAGTGGAAGTGACGGGGAGGCCTCAGCGCGGGGCCGCCGGAGCCGCCCCGGCCGCGCCGCCGCTGCCCCCGGCCCTGGCAGGGAAAGGGGAGCAGGGAAATGTGGAAATGTGGCCGGGAAATGTGCTCCTGGGCTCGGCCACGCCAGCCCTCCCGGGCCGGGGACACCGCGGGGACACACGGGGGGACCCGCGGCCGCCGCCCCTCGCTCCGCAGCGGGCCCGGCTCCGCGCCCATCCATCACGGGCGGAGAGCAGCCTCGGTAATTATCTCCTGTGCGGATGGAACAGCAAACAGCGCAGCTCCCTCCCGACAAACCCAGCGGTTCGGCTTCTCCCTTCAGTGAAATGAAAGGCAGCGCCAGCCTGCTCGGAGCCCCCGACACCGCCCGGCTCGGGCGCACACCCGGCTCGGAGGCGGAAAGCTCCGCGAGTTTTCATTTTGTAAAGATACGAGAATCTACTCAGAGAAAGAAAAACTCTTGTGCAGATATGAGTCTAAAGATATTCCATCTGAAGTAAACATCATTCCTCTTTTATCCAAATTTATAAACAACAAATGTACAATATTTTTACTCAGCTTGGCAGCTGGAAGAGAGGTTGTCAGCAAGCATTCTTTTTTTCAAATAAATTAATCCTTACTCTGGTGGTTTGAGATTATGCACTGTATTATACAACAGCGCCTTATCAGGCCTCATCAGTGAAGATGGAATTCATGTCTGTAAAATGCTGCAGGCAATCACAGTTTCATATTTTATCATGTTGATAAGGATATCGCAAATTCTCTGAAGCATTTCAAAACACTTAAATGAAAAAGGAGAAATGCAACTAAAAGGCTTTTTATATGGTTTGTTGTGGGTTATTATGAGTTATTTATAAATCCAAAAAGAAAGATTTGACATTTCAAATGTAAAAGATTTGAGTATTTAATGGTACTTTTTTCCCCTTACAATTGAACATCTTCAATCACATTTTAAATCATTAATATTTACTCTCGTGGCAAGTGGCAACTCAAAACAGGGGGAAAACCTCCCCTTCCCTGTGGCTGCAGCAGCTCACCCTGGGTCTCCCCGTTCCCCTTCTCTATGGGTTTCTGGGGCTGCTCAGAACCCAAACCCCAATCCACATCGGTTGGGAAGCATCGGGGTAAACCCTGGGAGGGGGAGAGGGCCACTAGGCTGGGAATTCACTACAGTAATTTTAGAGTCCATGAGTATGAAGGGAAACAAAGAAAAATCACCTCTCAAGCAAATATGAAACATTAAAAAAAAGAATAAAGCACTAATTGTTGCAGCTGTAAGTGGGAGACACAAGATGGGGATGAGGGATGAGCCTCGCTGCTGCCGGGGGCTGTTCCACCCCTGCTCCCAGCCGAAGGAAGAAAACATCTCCACACTGATTTATCCCGAAGGAAGAGCACATCCCCACACTGATTTATCCCGAAGGAAGAGCACATCCCCACACTGATTTATCCCGAAGGAAGAGCACATCCCCACGCTGATTTATCCTGAAGGAAGAACACATCCCCACGCTGATTTATCCCGGCGCCTCGCGGGCACAGCGTGCCCAGCCCGGGCACTGTCACATCCCATCGCTTACGGCCAGCGGGAGGACATTTAGCACCTATCACCATCAAGCCCCTAATCCCTCAATTTACTGGCATCTGTTAGCCAGACTGACTGTTCGCTGCCTTTGGAGTAACAGGGCCAAAGGTGCCCCTCACAGCCAGGGAAAATGAGCATCCTTGACACAGCCAAAGGTGCACGGGCAGCACAGCCCAGCAGAGCTCCCTGCCTGGCTGCTGAGCTGCAGGAGACGCTCAGAGGCTGTTACCTTTTAACTCATAAGGCTGAAACAAATAAAAATTCAATCCATTTATAGTCACAGATCTGGAATTTCCCTCTGCCTACACTAACAAGCCTTACAGCTGCATCAAGGGCTGTTCTGTTTGGTTCATCCCCAAAGATGTGATATTAAACAACAGTTTTGCAAGAGCAATTAATACAGGTATTAATGACTGCATTTACCTGCCACTGTGCTTATGGCTCTCCAAACCACTGTTCCCCCGGGTACTCACATTTAAATTATGTGGACTGTACAGTGAATTTCCTCCCAAGCCATCATTGTATCCTCCCGTCTGATTGATAACATGACGCAGGGTATCCACCTTAAAGTGAGGGGAGACAGGATTCATCATTCCAAATCTATTAAAACATCATCACTTACAATAGGCAACATTTTGAATTATGTGAGCCAAAAGGGTTTAGCATCTTCTATGAAAGGCAAATTTATCAATCAAGACTGACTGGCAGAATTTCAACCAATCCGTGCCCGTTAGAGCCCATAGATCTCTGCTGCTCTCACAGCAAACACAACTTCCTCCCAGCACCACGGCCCGCAGCCCCTGCCCAAGGGTCTGCAGCAAAGTGCTGGGAACATTCACCTGCCTGCATGTGCTGGCATGTGTGGAGCAGATGATGGTGTGTACACAGCACATAAACCATGGAGCCAGCCCTCCTGAGAGGGCTGCTACAGTGACTGGCAATGAGGTGTGTTGTAACAGCTCAGGCAGATGCCTTCTGACATTTAAGGAAATAAATAAATAGATGAATGAGTTAATTAATAAATAAAAGTTTGTCCAATAAAGGAAAGAGAGATGGGAGAGTTGTTTGTTTTTTTTTTTTTTTAAGAGGGTGAGGGGAGGAGGGAAGAAAGGAAAAAAAGAAAGAAAATTGCACTGGATTTACAGTGTCCATGGAAGTCAGATGCACCCAGTCCCATTCCATGAGCTCAAGCCAGAGCCGAATGCATTCACAAAGCTTAAAATTTCAATCAGAAAAAAATCATTCTTTCCTTTCTATTTGTGAGATTCAATGCCGGGGTAAGAATAGGCCACATCCAGAAATATGCAGCCTCCACTCTGCAGCGAGGCCCAGACCAGTTAATAGAGCCAGAGTAAGGTGGAATTTTTAGCCCAAACCCTACCCTGCCAGAAAGGCCCTGCTGGGGCATTTCTCCTACCTGTGATTGCACATTGGCTCCGACTTGGGACCCCTGGTAAGAATCCCCATTCAGACTCTGCATGTTCATGAACATGTCCCCAGAATTTGGGAGGTTAAAAGAACCAGAAGAACCTGGAAAGGAAAGAGTTAGGTAGCTGAATAACAGAGAGCTGCAAAAACACAACCCCGAGACCTGAGGGCAGGGGAAGGAGAAGCAGCAGGAGAGGAGAGGACAGGCAGGGCTCAGTGGAGGGGAAGCTGCTGCCCTGGCGTGGGGTGAGCCTGGCCACCGGCCCCCCACACTGGCCACCACACAGAGCTCTGTGCTGGCCAAGCCTGGAGCTCCCTGCAACCCAGGCAGCTCTTCCCTCTGGAAGAGCAGCCTGTACAACAGCGTTTCCATGTCAGATCACCCTGTGGGTCACTCCATCATGAGGTGCCATCACCAAACACTCATTCTGAGCCTGTGCTTCTTGTTTCCTTCTGAAGGAAATTGTTGGCACTTCCCAAATATGTGGTTTATTACCATCAAAGAAGGAACCTTTTTCTTACTTTCTTTTAGTTAAAGTCTTCTTTTCCCCATGGCTCTCTATCCCCTTTAAAAGTTGTCCACAAATAAGTCACAGCAAAACTTGACTGCAAACAGTGTTTGTGCTTTTGGCAACCCTTGTCCCTGGAGCCCAAAAGAGCAACGCCCCCCTCACACACTCCCTGACTAATGCAGTGCTCAGACTTGTAAAATGTCAACAGCACACCAGTGAGTCCTGTAGCAGAACATGTCACAGAGTAACTCCAAATTAAAGTTCCATCCTTAGATTTCTGTTTATAACATCAACTCCATTTCAAGCCATCCAGAGTTTAAATTCCAATTAGAGCATGCTAAAATATTCCTCTATTTTATTATTATCTTGACAATAAATTTAACAGTTCTACAAAACCAGACTTGGACCTCTGCCCCATTTTATGTTCTTTTCAATAAATAAGAAAAAGCTTAAAGTAACTACAGAAACAAAGAAGGTGCCAGAAGCCAGAGCCAGGCAGCCATTAGCACTGTGGGAATTACATGGGCCCCACTCTAGGGCTGTGGAGCTGCTGGGACCACCCAGGGCAGTACTCAGCCCTCCTGCTCTGACCTGGACGTCCCTGGGCTCAGGACAACTCCCTGTGCCACAACTGGTACTGCTGAGGAGCTGCATCCTCCTCACCCTGACCGAGCTCACTCAGTGACACACGACCCTCTGTGACACACGGCCCTCCAGGGGGACACACAGCCCTCCAGGTGCAGCAGCCAGGTACGTACCAGAGTTGGGGGTGGTGGGGGAGTTGGTCTGGTTGTTCTGCACAGCCGCGGCCACGGCGTGCGCTGCAGTCACGGCCGTCTTTGCCGCGTACAGATTGGCTTCCTCCTGGAACTTCCCGATGTTCTTCTTGTACCTGATTCTCTTATTGCCAAACCAGTTGGACACCTGCAGTGGAGAGAGGTGGGAAGGGTGAAGGACACGAAGTGCTTGGCTGGGCAAAGCAGGATCCCTTTGAGATGTCATTTTGAGATGCCAGAAACACAACCCGTACCTGTCCAGGTAACTGAGCACTGACCTGGATCAGTTAAACATCGCTGCGGAGCTGAGCAGGACCTGGCTCTGCTGCTCTCTTGGCAAACTGAGGCACAACAAGTGACTGATGACTGCTCATAGCCCAGAGCTTACTGTACCACAGCACTGTCCCCTACCACCACGGGCCATTTGTCAACGAAACTGGTGCGAGACCCAGAAAGCTGCTCGGGGGGACCAAGGTCCGGTTGGCTGAGGGCAAGCGGGCAGTGAGAGCAATTGTTCTTTATTTTTGGGCTGGAACAACCTTGGCAGCCCACTCACAGAATCGTGTTTGGTTGACTGAAAATGAAAGGAATCATATAAATCAATAATGGCTGAAAAGTCCCTTTGTCATGGCCCTTTGAAGATGCTGTACTGAAGCCAAGGTGGCTCCCAGGGCACCGGCTATTAACCCGCACAGGGGTCACGCCTGGAGCCGCTCAGGGAACTTTGTTCAGGCTTGCTATGGGGCTTTGTTTAACTTCAGCTGCTGTAACAGAGCTCCTAAATAACAAACCCAGTTTGGAACATGGACAATGGCCAACACAGCAGAGACAATAAAAGAGCTGCTCCAGCAGTAAAGGGGAAGGGAGCAGGACAGCCCAGTGGTTATCAGGCAGCCACAGGGTGTGGCAGGGGCTGGGGTCCTGTCACAGCACCCAGTTCAGGGGCTGAGGCAGGAGTCAAATCCTGCTCTATTTGGTGCAGTGCAGCTTTTGTTTAACCACAATTAATGGAAAACCTCTGGCCTTTACCACTAATATGGAAGGCACCTTATACATCCTGCTCCCCTGATAATACTCCACCATGTTCTATATATTGCACTTAATATCACCTTGTCAGTCAGAGAAGCAATAATACATTAATGAAACCCAGCAAATAATTATTGTGTACAATCAGATTATGCTTTATTAACAGTATCATAATTGAGGAATCTCTGCACATCAACCGTATTGTCCACGGATGTGCACGAGACCCCTCTGTTTATGCACGCCCCTGGACCAATCAAACAACAGCCATCACTAATAAAGGTTTATTTAATTCTCACAGTAAAATTTTAATATCACCAGCAGCCTGGGGAAGCCTCAACGAGTGGATTTGCTTGACATCAGATCGTTTCCATTCTGCTAGTCCCAATACTTCTTAATCTTTAATATCAAGGCAATTAAAATTAATGGCCACTCATCCAGAGCCACTGTGGGCAGTGTTTCCTTGACATCAATTGTTTGATGGGATTACCTAGAGGTTAAACTAACAAGCAAGGTTTAATTGGAAGCAATGAGAGGAGCAGTGCTCGTACGTTATGTTTAACCCGCACACCACATCTAAATGAGGATCCAGAAATGTTCAACTCCTCCTCAGACCGAGCTGTGCCCTGCAGCAGCCCGGGGGTGCCACAGCCATTGTCCCTGTCCCTGTGCCCAAGGACTCTTTGTGCTGCCATGGCACACCAGTGCAGGGCAGAGCGTGAATGTGGGGACACCCAGGGACATGTGGGGACATGTGGGAACACCCATGGGCACCCAGGCACAGCCAGGGGCTGCAGCCACAGCTGGGCAGGCATGGCTGACACAGGCAGCTGGACCTGGCCAGGCCAGGGCCAGGGCAGTGCTCCAGCAGGCACTGCCAGGCAGCATTCAGGATCCTGCCTGCTTGGAGCACAGCTCACCTGGCTTGTGCTGCTGGCACTGCCATGGTCCCAGGAAGAGCAGGGCTGCAGGGCTGGGCTCCCCTGTCAGCACCAGGACCCAGCTCCTCACCCAGCCCTGTGCTCACCCTAAACATGGAAGTTGTCTCCATCCTGAGCTGCCTCGCAACACATTTTTCATTAAAACAAACTATCTCTTCATATTAAAAAAAAAAAAAAACATCCTTCTCCTCCTGATCATTGAAGGCAAATTAATTAATTGGGCTTAATTGTATATTACATTTCAAACAATACTGTTGCACTTATTTATCATGTTAATTGCAACATTAAATAAAAAGACAATAAATTATTACTTAAATCATCAAGATGCCTGATGTGGGATTTGGGATGGGGCAGGCCTGCCCTGTGTCTCCAGAGTGGGTGATTTCCTGGGATAAATCAGTGCTCATTCAGAAAAGACACAGCTGATGCAAGAGCATCACTGCTGGAATTAGGGAGCTACAGATTCATGGATTGTGGAAATCTTCCTTCTCTGTTTCCATGTTTGTAGCACAGTCTATGCTCATATAAAACATGGTACAAACCTTAAAATGTTAAAAATCAATGTTGAGCAGTTACAATCTATGATCTAAATCCAAGAATTTTACCTCTGGAACTATTTCATTATGCTGCAGCTTTTTTCCTAGCTTCCCACGTCAAGCCCAGGGATAAGATCCCCTCCATGCACAGTTTTCCCTGCCCACCTGCTCACAGAAACACTCAGAAGCAGCAGGGGCCAGAGGGGTGCTGGAAACCAGCTCCTGCATCCTTTCTTTAAAACAATGTTAAATATATTCCCTTGTCAACCACATCCTTCTTTTGTTTGAAGCAGTGAAAAATGTTATTGCTGTACTCCACTGCCCCGCTCTCAGCTCTGGCTGTGCCCTCTCTCCAGCCCTGTGATGGACTGATGGTCGTTTGTGACACCCTGAAAGAGGCTCATCTGCAAAAGTATAAAACATCAGCCCTGCAGCCATGCTAGGGGAGAAGAGACAATACACTTTATCTCCCTCCAACGTGCGCTGATGGGGCAGCTCTAAATTACAGCCGACAATGTTCTCTGCTAAGGACATTTTTTTCCCCAGAATTACCTTTTCCGCACTCTTAAAAATGAAATTGTGTGAGGTGTTCATCTTAATAAATAGTTTGTCTTTATGCTTTTCTTGAAAACCCTTCTCTACATATTATTTTAAACACCGATATCAAAACTGAAACCATCGATCTCCCACCTGCAATGAAACGATTCTGGGAGACAATTTTCTTTGCAGCTCAGTAAAGTGCCATGGCAGCAGGATTTCCAGTCAGCAGCTTAATCTGGGGGGAGGATGACCCAAAACACTCACTAATTAAGTGTTTGAGGGAGAAAATGTTCTGCCATGAATCTGCCCCCAGCATGTACAAGGCATTGACAGTACAAGAGAGAAACACTTGGGATCATCGTTAGAAGAGGCTACAGAGGAGCCTGGCTCAGCCAGGGAAAGGACAAAGCCTCCTCATCAAAGACAAGCCAACAGCTCCAGAGTTTGGAAAGCCATCCCTTAATGTTATTTATTCCTTTTTCCAGCTCTTTGGCCCTCCAGGGTATGTGCAGCACAGGAGGTAAATGGGGCATGGTGACAGGCACAGCAAGGTCCAAGGGACACTTGGTCAAGGCTGAAAATACACACACAGTGATCTTCCAGGAAAGCCCTGAGTGAGCTGCAGCTCAGTCACCTCCTCAGTGTCACTGCTTGTCCCCTGCCATGATGCTCCTGCCAGGCTTTCAGTGACTGCTCAATTCACTCTGAGTTCTGGATTGCATCCTCTGAGTTCTGCTGTCACTCACCAGAGCAGTGTGTGGGGGGCTGCTCTGCAGTGCCTGCTCAGAGCTCTTCTACTGCATGGCCTCAAAAATACACACCCTTTTCAGGCTAAGACAGACACCTCCAGCCCAGTTTGACCTACAAAATACCAAGTAACCCTGCAGTACTGCCATGCAGCCTTTGGAAGTGCCTTTGGAAATCAAAGATTAGAGCATCCATGGTATTCGTGCTCCCTAGCTGTGACAGCAGATCCATCAGGAACTCAAGCAACCAGCTGATCACAGGCACTCCCTCTGTCTCATACAGCTCCTCTCCCATTACATGATACATGGCCCCATTTCCAGCCTTTACCATATCAACCTGAGTTTTCCCAAGTCATTTATAACTTGCCAGAGCAAAGTTCCAGCCCTGCATCCCTGGTGCCAGGCTGGGTGGGCAGCACTGCCCTTGTAGCAGGCTGGCAGTGTCACCCAGCAAGGCTGAGGTTGCTGGGTGCAGTGCTATGGAGGGCACAATGCAGCTACTCCCATCATTCACTCAGACTTCCTAATGCATTCAAGAAACAACTAATTCATGTCTGTATCAAATATTAAAAAGACAAACCTATATTCCTGCCACAGGCTCTCTGCCACTGCTGGGTTGTTGGACCATCTGCCTGCCTTTTATTTCATTCTACAGCATATATATTAAATCTTATCAAACAACCAATTAAGAGAGAAATCAGATCTATTAGCACTAGAAGCAATCAGTTATGGCTTCTCAAATGTTCCATCTCATTTCCTACAGTCACTTCAGCCTTATCTTGATCAGTCTTTTTATCTGTCCACACCAAGGGATCACTGAGCCCTCCCTGCCAGGCAGGACTCACCACTGGGTGCAGAGGGAACAGCTCTTCAGCAGGTCTGCTGGGCTTTCCCATGTCATCTCCCCCAGCTACATTAACCAAAACTGAAGAACTTTTGGTTTCTTTAAGTTGGCGGTGATGGCATGGCCTCTCCTAACTCTAAAACAGGCTGTCTTGGATCACATGGAAGATTTCTGGACACCCTTACTGAAGGAATTGCCACAAACCATCTCTTGCCAAGGACTGAGACCAGCAGCAAGATGAAGGCTGCAGACCTCAGTGTGGTCACTCGTGTGTGGCACTCTGTGCTCTCAGGCTCTTTGGCTGGTCCAGGCATCCACAGCAGCCACAGGGATGCCCGAGGGCACGGGGAGCAGCCACCAGGGCTGCAGTCACTTGTGTGATGCTAAGCAAGGGAGGAGCAGTGTCAAAGGGAACTGTGTGCTGAATTTCCCTCAAAAACTTCCTGCCCATCCCCACAGCTATTTGTAGATGAACTGGGAGAAACTGCCTCCATCCCCATGCTGTACCTGCCCCTGGCACTGAGCACAGGCACTGCCCAGCTGGAGTGCCAAGGAACAGGCAAGGAGAAGCAAGGCACACACCTGTGTCCTGGGGCAGCTCTGCCAGGGCTGCCACTGTGTGTGCAGCCAAAGTCAAGTCATTCCAAATCTGGAGGAGCTGGGCAGCCTTTCATTTGAAAGTCTTCAATAAAGTGCCTGAATTTTTCATGCATTCAATGGAGGCCTATAAAGTAAATCTCAACTCAGGTCTTAATTATAAAGCTAAAGGTTGAGTTGCTAATAATGCCAATAGTGCAGCCTGCAATCATTAATAGTTAACACATGCGCCGCAGGCACCACTGCTCTCGAGGAGCTGAAATATTGATAAGGGAGCTGAGGGAGCAGGGAGGAGCCAGCACAGCAACCCTCACCACAGGAGCAGGGGGCTGCAGAACTTGGAACTGCAGGGCACTTCCCTGCTCTTCCCCAAGCTGTACAAGCCAGATTTGTATGAGAATAACTGGGGTTTCTAGCAAACATACAGGCCATGTGGAATGCCAAGTGGTGTTTTGCTTTTTGAGCTGCCTGGTGAAGGAAAACTCAATGGTGTGCTCAGCCTGAGACACCAGTCTGAGCTGTAGTGTGAGGACAAAGAACTTTGAGGTACTTTGGCCCACAGAGAACAGCCAGTGACAGCAGAGTCCTTACTGGGGGGTGCTGGGTTTCTTGCTTAACTTCACAGTAACAGCTGTTATGTGTGGTAAAGGAGCAAATCTGCCTAATGCAGTTTTGCCACAGAGAAGCCACTTGTGTCACTTCAGCATAGCCAGAGGCTGAATTTCTGACTGGCTTAGAAAAACAACTTTGAGCCATCAAAGAAATTTGGATCTATAAAGATAGATCCTAAATTTGTCAATAAGCCATCCTTTTCCTGAAATCCTGCTCAGTGGAACAAATTCAGAGCAGAGCAAGCCTCAGCCAGGAGCCTCACTGCTGTGCAGAGCAGGCTGATGGGAAGTGGGGTGCAGACCTTGCCGCTTTTTATTTTTATCTTGTCTGTGCACAGACCTTTGTATCCCAGCAGTCCCACCCAGCACAGGCAGGCAGCCTTTCCTGCAGAGCTCAGCCACGTCCCATCACCCTGCAAACCTCCTCAATAATGAAAGGGTGACAGGGGTGCTTTGGGCAGGCCTGGCACTGTACCAGCTGCCTCCACTGTAGCACCTGGCAGAGCCTGGAGGGAGGTGGCAGCATTGCTGGGGAGCCAGGAGCATGGCACACCATGTGCAGGGCTCCTCCCTGCTGCTTACCTGCGATACTGTGATGCTGCATTTCTTTGCCAGCTCTTCTTTGGCTTCTTCACTGGGGTAGGGGTTACTGAGGTGGGAGTAAAAATACTCGTTCAAGATTTCCGTGGCTTGTTTACTGAAGTTACGCCTTTTCCGTCTGAAATGAGGAAAGGAAAACATCAGTGTTCCTCCAGATGCCAGCAGGTCCCTGGCAGGGTTGGATGGGGAGCAGCAGCCCCAGTTTCACAGCCTGGACTGCAGCACAGAACAACACAGCAGAGCTGTCCTGGCACCCTGAGCCCTTTGGGCTCCCCAGCACCATGGGAGGGAGCAGCAGGCAGCAACAACAACCCAGCCCCACAGGCTGTGGGCTCTGGCTTCACACCCCACCTCCCCACAGGGCCCACCCCATGGAGCACAGGCCACGTTCACCTGCTCTGGCAGAAAAGGTGAGGCAGGTGCTGAGCCAGCAGCCTCCCCTGTGGCTCCTCCCCACATAAGGGAAAGGTGTAAGTTTAAGAGAAGTAAGTAAGTCAGTAAGTTTTAGTGTGAGCTCTAATGCTTTTAGTAAGTAAAAGGTTCAAATGCCAGAGTGGAAGTCCGAGTTCTAGCAAAGGTTGAAAAACAGATTAATGTTTTCAGTAGAGGCTCCAAGACCATGGTTGTAAACAGTACTTAGACATAATAGAGCTATAGTAAGAATGTTGCTGTGCCAGAAGCAGCCTGACAGAGCCCTTCCCCTCCTTGCCCTCCCTCCCCTCCTTGCCCCAGCACAGGGCAGCTGCCCCTGCACAGCCCCTGGAGTGAGGACGGGCCCACAGGACGGGGCAGTGCTGTCCTCACACGGCCCTCCCTGAGCTAATTGGCTTCCAACTGCAAGTGGATTTCAGGGCTTTGTGAGCCAGACCCATCTGTGCCCCTCCTGCCACGGGCTGCACGGGGCCCAGGCCTGGCCCTGCGTGGTTCAGGTCCCACGTGTGTCACCTTGGGACACACCTGCACCTGCAGCAGCTCCGGCCAACAGGAGCCACCAGCCACCCTGGCAGCAGCGCCTGCACAGCTGCAGCTCCATCCCTCGCCCCAGGGCTGCTGTCCCTGTGCAGAACAGCCTCTGGAAGGCTGCAGTGGAACATTTCCTTGGAGCTGCTCCCCCCAGGGCAGCTGCACTCACGCTGTGCCCCGGGCCAGCCGGCAGCGAGCGCGATCCCGGCGCGGAGCGAGTGTCGGTGCTGGGGCTGTGCTGGATCCTGCAGCAGGCAGGCTCCCTCCCCAGAGCTCTCTTTATCTCATTACTATGCTTCCGCTCATTTTGCCTTATTTACCTTCCTCCTTTTTAAAGAAATCACTTTAAAACGTACATCTGCAGGCTCTACCTTTGCGTTCCCGGAGCTCTCCACAGACATCTCCTCCAACTGCCTGCAATTACCCTGATTTCCCACACCTGCCAGTGACCTCCTTGTTAATAACATTATTTTGGTCTTGTTTAGCTCCTCACAGCTTTCAGGTGTGAAGTGTGAGCTGCTGGAGGAGGGAGGCTCGCTGTGGTGCCTGCTGCTCCTCCCTGTTCTGCCCAGCTCTGCTCCTGCTCTGCCAGGCCCTGCCAGCTGCCAGGAGCCCTGTGAAGGGATGGGGATCACTATCCCACCTCATCAGGCTTCAAAACGATGGTGACTGTGCCTGACTCCCCTCCTAATGGCTGTCTGCCTGCCTCCACTGGGGGCTGGGGGTCAGAGACAGGCACCGAGCTCCAGCAGTGGTGCAGGTGTCCAAGGTGGGGAAAACAAGCCCAGACTTTGCACTACAATTTCTAGAAAAAACCTTGCTGCTTCTGAAAGCCTACAGTGCAGTGGGTCCCTTCCACAGCAGCTGTGGATGAAGGGACAGAGCAGCTTCTCCCACCCATCCCTGCTGACATGGGACACCACTCCCAGTATGGCCAGGCTCTCTGGGCTGCCAGAAATTACTGCCTCCCCCCAAAAGAGACAGGGGCACTTGCCTCTGCCTTACCTGGCATCGAGGAACCTTGATCTTAAAATCATTACTGCTTCACAAGTGCTTTGTTTGAGCTGCATCTGGATGGAGCTGAATTTTCGATGGATGATGCCCACCATCCTTTCAATCTCCTTGGGAGAAATGGGACGTGTCCGGCTCTGTTCTCTGAGGAGGTTCATTACATGAGTGGTAAATTCATTACATGCCTGTGGAGGAAGAAGAGGCTCAGATGTGGGTTTGTGCTGTCCCACAAGGACACAAGCTCCGACCTGGCTGTTGGGGAAGGCAGCAGTGGGGCTGGGGGACCCTCACATGGCCCTGTCCCCTCCACACTGTGCCCAGGCACTGAGGGGAGGCTCAGGGAGCCCTCGATTACTGTCACAGACTGTGACATGTTGATATAAACTTCAGGCTGAGCCATCATCAGGAGCCCCCTGGCCCAAGTCTCCACAAATGCTGCTGTCCTGCCTTCCCTCTGCAGGCTGTAACCTGCCAAAAACTCTGCTAGCTCCCCTCTTCCCTCTGAAGCCAGGATGCAAAATATGTATGTGATATGTCTGACAACCATATTTTCAAGGATTCTCCAACATTTCAATAGATTGCGTGAGGGAAGGAGTTAAAAGTGAAAAGTTTATGCATCTAAAAACTCATAATTTCCTATAACATTTGCTGAACGTCTCACAACTTATTAAGTGAAGCCATCTATGAATGCAAATGCTGATTAGCAATTTGGCAATAGCCCAACATTCACAGAATTCACATAGCTTTTCTTTAAAGCAGTAGTTCATACATGATTAATTAGAACATCTCATTTATGTAGTGTGCACTTTAGCTCATTACTCTAAGTAAAATTCGTTAAGTATTTACATTTAGATAATTAAAATCTGGGTACACCCTTAAGAAAGATGCATACACTTCAGGCAAAGTGATTTTTTTTCTTTACACTACTGAAAGTAAATTACAGGCTAATTTACATCCTCACAGCTCAGTGAGCCCTGTGCAGAGCCCCTGGCTTGGCACCACCACGGGCACAGCTCAGCCCAGCACCTGCCAGCCCAGCTCTGCCAAGCCTCTCTGAGCTCCAGGTGAAGGAGTTGGACATGTCTCACCCTCACTTCCCACCAGCACAGTCTTTCTTCCACCAGGGCACAACCCGAGCGTGCAGAAGTTCAGCTCTCTGACCAACAGCAGCAGCACCAGCTTTGGCTCACCCAGGAAATGTTGCACAGAAGAGAAGGGGACACAGGCACCAAAATGCAGCAGTTCTCCCCCTGAGATCAGGCAGCAGCTCTGATTGTTCCAACGTTCAGCTGAACCCAAGAATTTGGCACTGGATGGATGTTCCAGGCACACAGTTTGCCACAAGTCCCCTTCTTTTCAGATCTGGGGAATTCAATTTTAAACTACAATAAAATTGGCAACTGTTGCATTAGAAATATTTTCAGGTATGTCTTTTCTATCCAAGATTTACTATCAAAAACTGGATATTGAAAAGCAAAGATTAGTTTCTTGCTTTCAAGAAGCAAAAACATTTCCCTGACTACTTAACTTGCCTGATGAGACTTGGTTTGGCTACAACAGTTTGGGAGCCTGGGTTAATTCATCTCCAGCAGCACCTCCCCTCTGCAGAGCTGCCTCACACAGCACAGTGGGAGGAAGCTCAGAAGACTCTGATGCTTTGTCTTGTTTCTCTTGTTTATTTATAGCGTCCAAGCTACTTGATCCCTTTTCCAGGACTATTTTTCAGGCCTCTGCTTGGTGCCCGAGACATTATTAATAATGTCAGGTTATAAGTGATGGCCTTGTTAACCTGCTCAGAAACCTTATAGGAGCAGGGATGCTCCTGCTGCCTCAGTGCCTCATCACGACTGCATGGGAAAAAGAGAGGAAATGGCCCAAAACAGTGCTGAGGGACAGGGTGGCAGCCACTGCTCTGTGAGGCTGGCGGTGGCTTCTGAGCTGCCACACTGCGCCCCAATTCGGGGTGAATTCAGGAGACATCTGTGAACTTGGGAAGTGGGCTCCCAGCTGCTCCGGGAGGCCTGGGACCCTTACAGTACTTTTGCCTACAGCAAAAAATGTATTTCAGTGTAATTACAGCAGATAGCTTTCAATATGTCATCTCTGCTGCAGGAGCTGTAAATTATGGAAGGCGCTGCCTGTGCATGGCCATTTCTCCCGGCGCCCGGCGAGGGAAAGCTGGGTGATGGCGTGACACACTTTCCATTTCTCTTTTTTTTTTTTTTTTTTTTCCTGAGTGCATTTCCCTGACTGGCAACAAATATCAGGATCAAACTCTGCCTGGAAAGGGTCTCCAGGAAGGCATTCTGGTTGCTGCTGCCATGGGATGGCAGGAGTGCCTGGGCAGGCAGGGACAGGAGCGGCTCTGGGGCCCAGCACGGGCTCCCTGCTGCAGGAGGGCTCTGCATCCCACAACCTGTGGCGCCAGGGGCTGACATGCCAAGCCCTGGCTGCCTCTCGGGCACTGCAGTGAGACAAACCAGCAGGAGACAGTTTGCTGCCAGGCTGGGGAAATCATCATACGTCTGTTGAGCAGACGTGGCTGGGTGTCAGGATCCGTGGGGAAGCATGCATGTCTCATCCTCAGCTCTACCTCTCTCTCCTGCTCCAGCAGCATTTGAGCATCCTCCAAAACTTCCTGTGGTGTGGACGGATGGCTGTGACATTTCAGCTGAAACCTTTGTAAATGGAGCTACAGGGCAAAAAATGCTCCTGCTTCCCCCACGTCATTAAACTTATTAGAGTCCAAGGATGTTTGCCAGGAACCGGCTGCAAGCACGGAGCTGCCACTCTCTGGCCCAGATCTGCCTGCAGCCTGTGTCACTGTGCCTGTGTGAGACACTCTGCTGCTGCTGCTGCTGCTGTGGGGGGCTCATTAACCCCACAGCCACCCCCATCCCAGCTGCACAGCAGGGCAAGGAGAGCTCGGGGCTCCACACAGCACTACTGGGGCCTTGGGGAGTCAGGGGAGAACAGCAGGTTTGCACAAAGACCCTGACAGGTGTTTGCTCAGTTATTTGTTCTCCACTTGAACAACACAGTGAGAGAGACAGCACACACAAGGCAGTGCCACTGGCACCTGAGACACACGGTGCTGCTGGCACCTGGCAGCACATGGCAAATGTTCTCAGTGCCACTGGCATGGCAGTGTGTTGGGTCACCAGGTCCAGTGGTGAACTCAAACCTACAGGTCTCTGCAGCACGCTCTCACTCCAAACAAAGACACTGTGCTGGCATCTGTCTGAACCAGGATTTCCCTAGTTCCTGTCCCAAAGCCTGGGCCAGGTGCTCTGCTGGCACCTCCCTGCCCACTCTCTTCCAGCCTGCTCCAGCTGACCTGCCATGGCCAAGTCTTGTGCTAGAGTCTCCTGCCACCTGCTCCAGGAGCCTGGAGGCTGAGATGGCCAATGCAGCCCTTGTCTGCCTGTGCTCCACAACTTGCCAGAGCCAGCTGTGTGAGACCTCATCAGGGCAGAGGGTGGCACAGAGTGATCTCTCCTCCTCTCTGCCACTATGGGCTGAGCAAAGGGGAG
Source organism: Muscicapa striata striata (assembly GCA_030060385.1). NCBI lineage: Eukaryota > Metazoa > Chordata > Aves > Passeriformes > Muscicapidae > Muscicapa > Muscicapa striata. Next base: position 3,587,079 of record JAREIS010000026.1, on the reverse strand, counting down.
AAACACAGGCTTGGGCATTGCTCTTGTGCATTTACAGACAACAGAAAACACTCAGGCATGCAAGACATGCATCCTGGCTCCAGCCAGCAGCTCCTTGGAGCCCAACACTCCCATCATGGCTCTCTGTGGGCAGAGGGGTGGGGAAGGGGAGGAAGGGTTGTGGTCCAGAGTGGGCAGTGGTGGCACTGGCAAGCAGAGGAGAGCAGTGTCAGGTACACAAACAACTGAGAGGCTGATGTCTGACCTGTTCATATTTCTCCAGCTCTGTGTGATAGATTTGTCTGATCTGGGTCAATTTGGCTCTGTAATCTGAGTGTTCAATAGAGTTATCTGAAGACCCTCCAGAGGCTGCTGCGGCTGCAGCTGCTGCCGCCGATCCCCCACCTTTCTCGGGGCCTGAGACTCCTTCTGCCAGAAGCATATTGTCTAGTCTCATTAGCTGAGGGTCGGGAGGGTCTTCCTCCTGGGCTCCTCGGATGCTCAAACCTTGGGCACAAAAGAGAAAAAGAGAAAACACAGTCAGTACCTCTGCATCTGCCCAGCCACTGCCCAGCCACGAGCCCTCTGTGACACCCACCTGCCCCGGCCTGGCTCCAGCCTGGCCCCAGCACCCCAGCCAGCCCCATCTGGCAGTGCCATGGGGCCCTCTCTGCTCCCACACTCAGCAGGAACCTGTGTAGGCTGTGCCAGATGTGCCAGCAACACACAGCTGCCAGGCATGGACCTGGGCACCAGCAATGTGCTTTTTTTGGGGACAGCACAGGATTCCACACTGTCTGTCCCAAGGAGGACAGGCAGTGGGAGATGACCCCCCCACCGGCCAACCCTCCAACTCAAGAAAGCACAAGGCATTAATTTTGCTCTAAAATACACATTTTAAAGCTGTCACCTTCATTTAAAACCATAATTCTGTATAATTTCATAGGAATAATAGACACGTCTCATAATCTCTTTAAATTATTTCTGTTGCCTGTTCAGAGGTGCACAGGCACAAGCTGATGATGCCACATGTTGTCCTGGTGTCCCTGAGCTGGCCCACGCGTGCTGGGGACAGCCCTGGCACGGCTCAGGCCACCCATGCTGCAGCCAGGGAAGGTGATGCTGCACCTGGGGGTCCCTGCAGCAGCAGGGGTGGTGGTGCCTGGCCAAGGGAGAGCTGCACCCACCCCTCACTCCCTCGTCTGCCAGGCCCCACTGCCCTGGCACAGCTCTGGCCTGCAGTGCTGTAACACAGGGGTGATTTCCTTGGTGAGCTGTTCCCCTGTTTGTCACACTCCTCCTCTGCTCTGCTGTCAGCATGTTCAATAACATCCTGGTTTTAATCCACTCAAGCTCTCCTTCCCTTCTCATCAATGAGAATGAGAAATACTGTTGTTTTTCCTTTTAGCTTCTGGACCCTTTCTCAGTCCGTGTTTACTGTGCTCTATTCCAGCTGTTTTTCCTCAGCTGCATTTCTGCTTTCACTATGGAACTCATCTCCCTCCCACTATCCCATCATGGCACCACTCTGCTCCCAAATGCAGATACCTAGCCAAAACCTGCAGCAAAATAATTTGGTACAATTGCAGTGATTTCTGCATCATGTACTTCCATCAACAGGGCTTCGTCCAAAGCGATACAATCCACCCAGACTCAAATGAATATTCCCAATCCCCAACCCCTGTCTATAAAGCTGACACAGTAAGTGAGCAGCCCCAAGGTTTAGCAGCAGGAGCTGACAGTGCACTGAGGCTGCAGGAGCCAGGAGGGCCCGAAGCACACAGGCAGGAGCTCAGCCAGCCAGGACAATGACCAAGGCACTCAGGTGTTTCGCACGCAACCGCCGTGTCTGGGGCTGCTGGCACAGGGGGGCAGGCTGTGCTCATCTCCATCCTGCACAGTGCTGCCACGTCCAGAGATGCCAGCCTGAGCACAGGAGCCCGTGGACACCCACAGGCAGAGGGATGACAGAGTGTGTGTGGGGACACAACATTTATCCTGCCCCTGAGTGAGACACATCATTCATTTGAATGGCAAAGCCACGAGTTGATTAACTAATTCCAACAAGAATTAAGCTGTGTGTTAATTTGGAGCTTTCCT